>NJRQ01000141.1:118293-139475 GCA_003063805.1 Aphaenogaster ashmeadi
AATCCTTAAAAAATAAAATGTATTTAAACGTAAATAAGAGATTTAACTGAATTTATTTAAATGTTAAAAATGTAGGAACTCTCTCAATTTACACAATTTGCTTAAAACACTTGTTTATTTTGAATTACTACTCAGCGTTAAACAAAATTTCAAAATTTCTTTCGAGAATTCTTTGGACACAAAGGATAATCCTGAGGTTAACGGAAGATCCGCGATCGAAACTTACACGCGCTAGACCCGTATCATCCAATGTAGAGAAGATGATACGTACGTAATTAAGTACACACACAGGCGAGGAAGCATACATTGGCAGGAAGTACACAACATTGGTAATACAACTGCGAACTCAGTGTGGGCAAGCTGAACTCAAGCGCGAATTGCTGCGTTATTGGATCACAACCGGGTGATCCAGAATATCGAGTCCATGTCCCGCGCGGACCTGTCGCCTTTACCTTCTCGATCAGATTGATCGTCGGTTCCAGATCCATGCCGAAATCAATGAAGGTCCACACGATACCTTCGCGCTCGTACTCTTCCTGCTCGAGCACGAACATGTGATGGTTGAAGTACTGCTGCAGTTTCTCGTTGGTGAAGTTGATGCAGAGCTGCTCGAAGCCGTTGAACTGCACTCGTTCATGCACCACGATGCACACAGGCACACAGCGAAGAGACAGAGAGAGAAAGAGGGGGAGAGAGCGAGAGAAAAAGAAATAGAAAGAGAGAAAACAGTGAAGAAAACGGGGCGTGGATGTGCGCGATCGGCAGGACACCATCCGTGTTCAATCGGTTGGTCCTTTGATCTTTCAATCGGTTGGAACTTCTCGCGGCGTAATCGAAGGCGGCATTCAAAATCATTTGGGTAAATCAATCGATTCGAAAGAATAGAAATTTATTTTGTAATCTCGACTTTAGACAATTAAAGATTATATAGACTCCGTCGCGTAAACAATTCGCTCCACCTTTCGACCGATGCGGCGAGAAGTAAAAAAAAGTAGTACTAGAATGTGACGGTAGAAAGTAGTGTTAGTGTTCGATCGAGCAGACAGACAAGACAGGAACACATTCAGCGTAGTATGTTTCGAGCGTATATGCTATTCGGAGAAATCCCGAGTCTCCTCGGCGATCGGGCCCGCGATCTGTCGATCTGCCTTGGCCGGGTGGTACCTTCTCGATCAAATCGATAGTCTGCTGGAGGTCCATGCCGAAGTCAATAAATGTCCACTCAATGCCCTCGCGCTTGTACTCCTCTTGCTCGAGGATGAACATGTGGTGGTTGAAGAACTGCTGCAACTTCTCGTTGGTGAAGTTGATGCACAGCTGCTCGAAGCTGTTGAACTGCTCGACCGAGTAGCGCAGCGGAGTGGACGGGGGCCCATGCGAACGGGGGGTTTAAGCGAAGAACAGAGAAAAAAAGAAACAAGGGGGAACAGCCGTCATTAGTGCTGCCTGATGATGCGAGAGGAGAACGCTCGACCGATGACTTCGACCCGTAACTTTCATCGTTCGATTCCGGGGCAGGGGCAAAGGGGGAGAGGGGGGGTGTAACCAGGGTCAAGGGGGTGTCGATAGGGTACACTCGATGTGCCCTTGGAGATTATTCTCGATCGTGCGATAAACTCGAAAAATTTTGAGGAACTAAAATATTTTAATTTAAAAAAAACTAGATTCTAGAGAAATTAAGCAGTGACATGTTTGATCTTCAGACATTGAACAGAATTATCTAAAATGATATTAAATCTCACTGTTATATAATCAAATATTGCACGCGCGTATAGAACAATTAGTCTCAATTACACGAAAATAATTAAATGTAGATAATTATACCGAATCTCAATATTGATGTTAAATAAAAGTGGACAGCTATGCTTTTCAAGTTCGTCGCACATATGAAAGAGACACTCGCTTGTGCCGTTATATGGTAAATTAAAAACGTGATATCATGATGAACACTGACGGTATTCGTTGTGTTAGCTAAGTTTATCCAATTATAAATTTAATATTAAATGGATAATCCTTTAGAGTAAGTTTCGGGATCAACACTTATGTGCTTTTATATGTGTGGGGCGGGGTGGGGGGGTGAGGGACATAATTGCGCTGGATCATTATTTATCACTGATTGTTAACAATTAACAATCACTTTCCAAGCGAGCTAATTTCTCGTTAATTTTAACCTCGTATATAATTACGTCGTATCTGATTTTTATTCTAACACTCGTTGATTAATGTCACGCTGAACAGTGTATTTCTTAATCATCGAGTTCTCAAATTTTTAATGAATTGACATTCAGTGCTCGTTATAGGAGCTTTACCGAAGTCTGATAATCTTACAATCTCTCAATTGTAATTGATTCGGTACAATAACTTTACATTAATAATTAAGCTTCGTCGAATTTCTCTTCCTCTTTTTTGTTTTACAGTTCGTCCCGGTCTCTTCAGGATTGCGAACTGGACCCAGTCGATTGTCAATGAAATGACAATGACGTTTGATTGTCGCTCAATCCGTTGAACGATTTCGGGGAAATTCTTCACGGGCACGATATTAGTGCCGTTGGGGACGTGACAGGACACCATGAGAGGCAAGAAAGGAAAAGAGTGGCTTAGGCACCCGTATTAAGTACCTTCGGAAATTGCGATTGGCGTCTTCGTCATCCTCGAAGAGCCATAGAGATTGCGACAGACACAAGCACGAAAAACCGGTCAAAATTAACCGGGAAGCAAATCAACAATTCGTGATTCTTGCGAAGTCCCACAAAATCGGTTCGCTCAAGCTCGATGTCTCGCTCGTTCGTTGTCCGTGGGATCGATCAACTCCCAAGGTGCTGGATCGATGTGTTCAAACCTTGACTCGGAGATAACTGACAATACCTTCTCGATCAGCTCGATACAAGCTAGCAAGTCCATGCCGAAATCAATGAACACCCAATCGATGCCCTCTTTCTTGTACTCCTCTTGCTCGAGGACGAACATGTGGTGGTTGAAGAACTGCTGCAATTTCTCGTTGGTGAAGTTGATGCAGAGTTGCTCAAAGCCGTTGAACTGTCATTTTTTGCATTTGCATAGTGCGTAGGCGTGCGACAGGAACAAGAGTAGGACAGAAGGCGGTAAGACAGACGAATAGAATGAGGTAGAGGAAGGAGAGAGAGAGACAAAAACCATTATCAGACAAATACTCCGATAAAATCAAATAAGTGTCTGTGTCATATGTGTGTTAAGAGTCTGACATTTTTAATTCTTTTTAAAATTCCGATATTTAAGAAAGAAAAGAATTTATTATCTGGAAGATTGTCGAATTTGATTTTAATCTCCGTAAGTAAATTTTTCAAATAAAGTGAATAAATTTTACTTCGCTTCTTACAATTTTAATAATATAATTCTTATTTAAAAGATTTAATTTTTTCAATATCTGATCTAGAAATTCTCATAATTTCTCGCAAAACTATTTAGAGTAATTAGAAAAATGTTTATGCAAGTCAATATGTGCTTTCTTTTAACTTAAAGTCAATATATTTCCTCGATGAAAATTAGATTATACGAGATTTCGACGTTATATATTTTTGATAAAATTTTGCCTTTGACATAGAGGAGGAAACTAGAACTAGCCTAAGCGGAATGCGACAGGAATGCTTGCTTGTCGAAAACAATACGTGCGGCCGAAACCGCGAGATCGACGATACAAAAGAGAGCAAGGAGGGAGAAGGATCAAGGTGAATGGAAATGGCTGACGATAAGAAAACAGTGGACAATCATTTATTTTTAGAGGGTAAGCGTTAGAGTGGCGGTCCTCCTCTGATCTGTGATAAGTCGTCAGGGATTTCCGCGTGCTAATAGCTATCTCAATCCTCGTGTTGTGTCATATACGTTCGTTATTTAGCTTTGAACTATTCCGTTCTTTTTTGTTTCCGGCCATATCCCGTCTGTCGGGTTTTTACCGGCCAGGAATCGATCGATCCGTCGTCCTATTGTACCTTCTCGATCAGATCGATACATGCGAGCAGGTCCATGCCAAAATCTATGAAGGCCCACTCAATGCCCTCCCTTGTATACTCTTCTTGTTCGAGGACGAACATGTGGTGGTTGAAGAACTGCTGCAGCTTCTCATTGGTGAAGTTGATGCAGAGCTGCTCGAAGCTGTTGAACTGTTCGAGAGCAAGAAACAGGCATGCGTATGTGTATGTCATTTTGTCTTTCTTTTTTTCCATCCACTTCTTTTTAGCTTTCAAAGTTGTTTTGTCCTGTTTCTTTTAAGGGATTTCTTACACACGTTTACATCGGTCGGAATTGCAAAATTATCCGAAGTTTCGTTTCAAAACGGCTAATATATGTAAAAATATTCTTGATGAAGCTGTTTTTCTGATGTAATGAAACACATCTAGAAGCAATAATTTTTTTCTTCACCAAGATTTGAGATTGACAAGGTAATTCTAATATTTTAATCTCTAATTGATATTTTATTAATATTATATTATTTAATTTTTCTTTTCTACTAAAATTGTTGGGGATGAAAAAACAGATTCGTAAAATTCGAATTCTATTGTCGATTGATTCGAAACTTCGGGCTGATCAAAATCTTGAGGGATTTTATGTGCAGGGCATATAATATGAATCGGTGGTGTTGTGCACCGTTTATTGCCGGGACACATTGGTATCAATCATATCACGACGTCGTCATAGCACGAGGTCGTTCTTTCGGGGTTTCAAACTTATCATATCAGAGAATGTTCTAGTGTCTCGATTTGTGTCCAGAATATCGATCGATTCATCCATAAAATACAAAACAAAAGAGATTCAAAATCAAATTAAATTCAAAATATGAAATTATACTAAATTCAAAATTAATTGAAAATATATCATTTTCCTGAAAATGTATCTTTTTAGCTGGTTTTTATTTTTGTACTGCTAGAAGTATCGTTAATAATCTGGACAACTTGCAGGTCTTTTTTCGGATAATATAAAACATCGGATCACAGACAAACAATAAATTTAATACATTTAATCTAAATATAAACATATCTATGTCCGATTCTAGTTAAATTTAGTCAATTTTCGTGTCTGTGACCAGATATCTTTATGAGTGCCAAATATGTGGGGTCCAACAGTATTAGTCCAACAATTACCAACTTTGTCAATTACATCAACGAAAAAACCATCGTAATAGGGTTCCTGCACGATCCTGACCGTCCTGTTTGCTAATGGACAGTTAAACGTACGTGCTTAATTCAAGAAAAAGGGGCAGGGGTGGGCGAATGGTTAATCATTTTTACACCCTGTTTACTCTATGTGAAGTCCACTGTTTCGATGATAACAATGATGACAATGTCCTTTTGATGATGAAAAAATATTCCCTTTACCTGCACGCTGTCTCACTTCGAACCAAATAGAGCGAATGAGCGTTCCTTGGGTGATCTAAGAGCCATCTAAGAGCATTCTCGATAAAAGGATCCCTAATGCGAATCATGCCGTTTCGATAAAAATTTGGGTTTTTTAATCAGAGAAATTCCGCTACTTCTACGTGCAGAAAAATTTTTTGAAATCATGCGTTTTTCAGAAGAACAAATGATATACAATAATTCATAATTATTTACATTAAAACTCGGAGTAATAACAATTTTCTCCCTTTGTTTGATGTTAATCGATAATATGACAAATAGTAGAATGATGAGAATATTAATAAAAATTAATCACATTAATCATCTAATAATAATTCACAATTCGTTCAGGGCAGTATGGAATCAATGGAATATCTAAAACTCACGTTGAGGTTCACATATTCCGAAAGAAACATCTGAGGAATCGTTGATGAAATTATTCAATGAAAATAAAATTCTCGAGTTCATTCAGGATAGGTATAAGTCCAAATTGAGGGATCTAACTAACATCTAAATTCACATTGAGGTTTATGGCAACCCCAAAGGAACGATGATACTATCTAGGAAGAGGATAGTCTACGAAGATCTAAATCATCCTTTGGAGAAATTCATATTTTATCGAGACTAACAATAAGATAAACGTGCAGGACCTAAAAGGATCTATAGACTTTCTAAAAAGATCGAAAAGCGAAGGGGAGGAGGGCGGATCGACCGTTCACCTTCTCGATCAACTCGATACAAGCTAGCAAGTCCATGCCGAAGTCAATGAATTGCCAGACGATGCCCTCCTTCTTGTACTCCTCTTGCTCGAGGACGAACATGTGATGATTAAAGAATTGCTGCAACTTCTCGTTGGTAAAGTTGATGCAGAGCTGCTCGAAGCCGTTATACTGCGAGATACCGAGGTAACGAGATATAATTACGGGTTTTCCGAGGAGATTTCTCGACGACTCGTTCGACGGAGGTTCGAAACGCCTCGTGAATCACGATTCACTTCTCGTCACGCTCGATTTTGAGTGTCTTTCTTTCCTGTTTTACTTCGTAGTGGGGAAAAATGAAGTCTGTACGGATCGAAGATGCGAAGAATTCTTCGCACCTTCGGTATTTTGTTTTTTCGTGTGTTCGATTTCATTTTCGTTCACGTCGACGATTCGAAAGAGAAGTTTCGAAGACATTTGCTTTCTCTTTCTTAGGATACAATTCTCTTTTTTGATATTATATCGAATGCACTGGAAAAACTATATGATAATGATAAAGAAATTTTTTAAAATTATTCTTGACATTAAATAGATAAAGTGCAAATAAATTTGATGGATTAAAGTTCACCTGAAATTAAATTTGCTTTCATAAAACTTAATTCATAAGAATTATTTATTTTTAACTGTGCAATTTGTTTTTTAATTTGTTCCAAAGATAGACAGAAAATACTGTTTAATCATTATATAAATTTTTCAGGGCACTTTATATAAGACGATTTATTAATAAAAATAATTTTTTAATAATTTAATAATTTAATTTTAATGATTTAAAGAATTTAATTGACGACAAAATAACGGAATGTAAACTATTAAAAATTTTGGAGCAAAAATCGTCGACGATCACGTTGCGTATATGAATATGTGTGTCAATATATTTGTGGATCGCGACTCGGGAGAAACTTACATCGAAGATCTCGAAACCGGCGATATCCAGTACACCGATAAAGTGCTGCCTCTTCTGCTTGGTGTCCAGGGTCTCGTTACACTTCTTCACTAGCCACTTGAACAGCCTGTCAAACATCGCCTTCGACATGGCGCCCACGGAATAGGATACCTGGTCCTTGTTACGACCCTGGGTGACGAACTCGTTACCGACCTTGATCCTTGGTTTCAGCAAGTTCTTGTAAAGATCGGCACAGTCGCAGCCAAGCAGCTTGGCCACGCGATCACCTTCCTAAAGTACGAAACATGATCATTTCTTTCTTGCAACGTTCTTTCTCATTGCACTAAAAGAGAAACGGAACGATAATAGAGAATAAAATTTTATTTTAACAAAAACAAATTTTAACGCTCGATTTTTATTTTCTTAAAGTATCAAGAAGAGACATTGCAAAGGATATTTAGAAGACATTCTAAATATAAAAATTGTTTTAAAATCTTTCTGTGGATAAGAAAGCGAACGGTACATTTTTAAGAATTCGAAGCGAAATAATTTTATAGCTCTACAGAATATTGGTTTGGAATATATAATCTTTTTAATTAGAAAATTACTTTCTATAGAAAACAGAACAAAAATAAATAAAAACAATTAAATTGTTATATTAATAATAATTATGGTCTCTAGTAGCTATTCAAAGATACGTACTTCAGTGCCATCGGCTTCGGCCTGTTCCTCACGACCCCTCTGCTTGAATTTCATGCCACCCATGTGCATGACAGCCGCGGTGATCTTGTAGATGTTATCCTTCTCTTCCTGGGTGAAGCCCAACACGTCGAAAGCTTGCTGTTATCAAAAAGAAACCCCGTTAGATCTTCGCCTCGCAGATATTCTTGTGTCAGAGATTGCTCCAAATTACGAAAAGTTAATTCGCGAAAGACATTGTAAATTTTTCAAACATGCTGTTTTACATGTTTTTTAAATCTTTTACGTTTAGGATTCTGATTCGAAATTTTATCAGAGACAAAAAAACAAGCGATACACTGTTTAAAAAATCTGTATTAAAAATAATATAAAAATGTGGAAGTTCTTATGCAGATACTGTATATAAAATTTCAAATACGAAGTTGAAAATTAAAGGAGTGGTATTTCGAAAATAAAAGTATCGAGCAGTAATATTACTATGCTCATCTGTTTGCTCATATACAAATGTTCTCATTTTCAATCGAAAATATGTATTATTACCTTGCGTATTCAAAAAAATCTTAAACGGATTTTTAATATTCAATGTTGTGTGTATTAAATTTCATATTAGTGATTAAAATTCAGGTTCGTATATGAATTTAGCTATACAAATGCAAGAATTTTTATTTCAGATACTCAGTTTGTAAATTTCATTTACCGTAGTATCGTAAATGTGTTGTAAATTTCATATCTTTTTTAACAGTGTACATTTAGTGGCAAACTCAGAGATCCTTAGGGATAATTTAACGACGCTGTATTGTCCATCGCGAATCGAATTCAGAAAAGGGATCATCAGAAAAAAGAATGATGATCCCTAATCACTTCTCTGACATGATTCTTAATTATCAGCTTTGATAAACTTACGTGGACGAGCGTAAATTAATGGAAACACACAAGGACAACACAAAAGCTTCCAAGCACGGCGAACAATTGATGTGTATGTTACGTTGTAAATCGTTCGACTACGTGCGTGGAAACCGCGTGAGAAAGAAGAGAGAGAGATAGAAAGAAAGCTAGCATAAGCTCGGTTTCACCACAATATCGATTAAAATTAATTATTTTACGATCGATTGCAGAAGTTCATTTTTTAATTCTCTAACTTTGTTACTTTATTTTTTCTAGTATATATTTACTACGTACAACTTAAGCACTTGAAGTTAACAACTATTGCAATCCTAGATCAATTGATTCTTAATTGAATCAGGATTAAAGTTAATCGATGTCGTAATCGGTCGTAAAAATTCAACTTTAATCGCGAGCCAATCCTCGTTTATTGCGTAATTCTGGAAGAGAGCTGACTAACATTGGTGAAATCGACTCGAAGCGTTCTTGTAGCAACAGCTAGCTAAAAAGCGGAAGCGAAGCTTGTGTTATATAGCGATAGCTCTTTTTTTCTAAGCTCTGGGTGTCAACGCGAATTAACACCGCCTGCGTAATCTCTCAGGACTACGAAGTGCTATGAAAAAGAGTAACAAGAAGAAGAAGAAAATTCGAAGAAAACGACAAAACTGCGAGCTTGATCTCTAGATCGCGCTCGTCACGAATTGCCTTCTTTACGATAAAGAGGCCTTCAGGGTCAGCCTGAACGATTACTCGCGGTCTTGGTTCCAACCCCCTCGCTCCTTTAAGGGGCAGCTTGGATCTTCTTTACGAAATTCGTGATGTCGTTCTCGATCGATGAAAAATCGCTTCCTCGAGACTATGTCTTTGATCAAATCTATCAAAGTTTCAACCTGGGATGGAACTCTCACAGGAAAAGTAACTACCATAGACAGGCCAGAAGAATCAACAGGGTAAACTACTGGGTTGTAAACTACTGGGACTTGATGTTCGAAGTATCACTGAATTTCTTTAAATCGAGATAGAAGGGAATTTCTCTTTTGAGATTTCTTAAATCGCTCCAAGTTAAAGAACTGGAGTAGGATCCAAAGAGGGAACAATACTACTACCGGAAGAACTCGAAAATATCGAAATATTATGTACATAGTAGTTGAGCAGAAATTGATAATGTAGCAACATTTCATCTATCAAAATTATTTGAATCATATAATTTTGCATTTTCAGATTTTTAATTGATATTAAAATTGTTTTTAAAAAGTATTAACATAAAGAATAACATATAATAAAATTACATTAAGCAATATTAATACAAGAGATATCAATCATGTATTAAAAATAGAACATCAATTTAATCGAATTTTTGGTTTTGTTTTAATACCAAAATCAATTAATAAATTAAAATAAATGATTCCGATGTATTCTTTTGGTATTTTTGCATTGAAAAATAAACGACAAAAAATTTGGAAGCACTATCAAAGACAATATTAAACATATTAAATTAAGAATATTATTAATCATTATCATATTTTTAGTTTGATATATCTAACAATTAAAATTAATTTTTAAGAACAATCCAATAGCAATTAAATAATTCAAAAAATTAATAAACCTTAAAGAACTAATAACTTTATGTAATTGCACAAAAAAAAATATATATATATATTGTTGCTCACTATCGTCCGCATTTGTATACTCTGATAAACCAATATCTGGGATAGAAACACAATAGCGAAGTCGATCTTCAAAATAGACTTCATCATCTATTTTTTTAATACTAACAAACTAATAATACCATTTTGTTATTAATTTCCATTCGAACCGTTATTTTTAAATTTATTAATTAAATCTATTAACAAAATATTCAGATAAAGTTTCTTGATCGACATCGCTGATATGAGATGGGTGGATTTATATCCATATGATCCAAAGATACGGAATCGAATTTTTACAGGGCGAAAGAAGGGCATCTTTTTTATAACCGGGGTGATATCTAAGGACTTACGTCCGTCAGCACACATTCCTCGCCATCGTCGACGTTGGGGATCGTGATTTTTCCTTGGGACACGTTGTAATAGTCGTATATGTCGTTGGACAAGAGACATATTTCTGCGAAGCATTTCGAAGAGTAAAATTGCAGTTTTAGAATTTGTTTCAGTCTCAGCATTCAGTCTTGTTTCTGAGGATCTTCGCAATTTAATTCTCAATCCCTCCTTGATCAATCAACGGTCGTCGATTTGTGACGTCGAGCTTCGATCGTCAATCAATTGTGCTATCAACTTTTGAGACTCAAAGATCCATCGCGAAAAAAGTCACTGATTACATCTTCTACAAAAAGATTCTTAAAGATTTAAGTCTCGAATTTGATATAACACTACATATTTTTCAAGAAATTCATCCTTAGTAAATATATTTTCTTAATTAACAATCGCTCCTTTAAACAATTTGGATAATAATTTAAAAAACTAATTTCATTATTTAATAACAAAAAACTTTAATATTGTTCTATATTCAGAAATATAAGCAATATAAAAATGGTCAAAGATACGAGCAATTAAGAGTTAAAGATTAAGATGTTTATTATACATAAATGAAATTAAATAAAAATCATAATATCAACTGAAAATAATTAAATTCCCTAAATTCAACTGAACGTTTCGACTCTACCAAGTCTTCATCAGCAGATTGTTAGTTAAATAATTCTTAGGTAACATATATAGATAATAATAACATATGAAAATTGATTACAATCAAAATATCTATATAAGATGAACATAGCGGAAGAACCATAAGTATAGAGTCGAAACGTTCAGTTGAATTTAGGGAATTTAATTATTTTCAGTTGATATTATGATTTTTATTTAATTTCATTTATGTATAATAAACATCTTGATCTTTAACTTTTAATTGCTCGTATCCTTGACCATTTTTATATTGCTTGCTTTTGCATATTTCGAGCTTTGGATCTTTGTTTTTCAGAAATATATCTTGCAAGAAATTATTACATTTGTTTAAGAAATTCTTTCAATTCTTCCATTTAACAAGAAAGATCTTTTTGGAGGATGATTGAGTCTCGAAAGGGCGAAAAAGACGAAGAGATTGCTACAACATTTGCGAGTGCGTGTTTTCAACAGCCTGGCATATACGGGACGGGCGATAATTGTAAGATGAGCGTATCGGGGAGCGGGTAAACGGGGGCGATGAGTTCCTATCTTGACGGAAGAGAATATTTCTTCAGCGAGAAAGTCTCGCGCTCCCAATCTCCCCGCGCCCCGATTGCGGCGGCAGGCAGCTTTCGCAGGCGGGGGGCGAGGGGGGTGGCGAATCCTCGGCCAAACTTCAACATCACCTTGCTCGTTGCTCGATAAGGAAAGCAGAAGAATAATTCTTACCTATATAAACTACACAGAAGTTTAAAATTAAGCCGTCCGAATAAAAGAAATAAATGTTTAATTTTTCTAAAGACATTGTAGCTGTGTAAATTAATTAAATATGTAATTGCAATTATATAATTAAAATAATCACTAAAATATTCAACTTCAATGGTTTGAACGGTAATCACAGTACGATTATCCCTTTCTCGCACAAAGATTTTTAATACTTCTTTCGCGACAAAAAAATTGGTCCAATATAATATACGTTAATACTCTGAAATAATTTCACAAAAAGCCACAAGGGAGTCTGAATTTCGCCGAGGCTCGAAGACACCCTGGGGGCTGGACTTACGTCCGTCGCTTCCATGTCTTCGCCGTCGTTGACTCCCGGAATTCTGGTCTTACCCTGGCTAATGTACCAGTAGTCGCCGATCCGGTTGCTCAGCATGGTCATTTCTGTATTAGTTCGTTTCTTTTTCTATCGGCGCTCGATCTCATAATCGGCAAGCGAGCGATCGTGATCATCGTCGACATTCCAAGTCCCTTTGCCATCATACAAAAAGTTACCCCTTGGAAAATATTTTCTTAATCAAATTAATTCAACTGGCAAATTAATTCAACTTGATTTTTAATTTGGTCGTAAATCACGAAGTGGCTAGCGAATAATTTTATTGACGATTACATCGATCAATAATTACTTTGATAGAATTAATTTGGATGCTTTGCACGCCCAAAAGGTGACTTGTGTCGTCGATGCTCGCGATAGAAAAGACAATAGCAAGTTATTGGCGGCGAGAACTCACTGAAAAAAATGATAGTGCGATAGAGAAGAAGAAAAGAGAGAAAGATAGAGAAAAGAAGAGAAATTATAGTGATGTATAGATGTCCGCATATGACGCTGTAAGAATATGTCCGGTTAATCACGTGGCACATTGAAGAGCTGCAATGGAAATACAGAAGAGCAGAGAGAAAGAGAGAGAGAAAGAGAAAGTAAGAAAGAGAGAGAGAAACATTAAGAGAAATACAGATAACACATAAGAAGAGATAATAGCACAGATAAACATCTTCGCGTATACAAAATACAGGATATGTAAGTAGAAGCTGACACAAAAAATTCAAAGTATACGGAAAAGAATCGTCACTCTCGGCGTAGTATTCAATGAGCGATTATACTTTTCCGGAAGCGGTCACTGTATACGGAAAGGCGACAATTACGTATACAGAGGAGCTAGTGCTTAGAGAGTTGGACCAGCGAGCTTCGAAAATAAAAATTTGTGTACAAAGTGAAACAATTGATGTAACTGTACCAATTTCAGAAACCAATACAAGATTACATAAATAACGTGAGCAGAAACTATCTTCTTTTATAGAAGAGCATGAAAGGTTTTTCTGTAAAAATGGAAATTTGCTAGAAGCGAGAAGAAAAAGCTAAGAAGAAATGAAAGTCCATTTAATTTCTTAAGAGGATATAGAAGAGATAAGTCTCGATGGAATTTCTTTTACTGGCATGATTATTGACGCCGGCTGGTCCAGGTCGTTGCACTTACATCAGTAACCATAAGCTCTTCGCCGTCATCGAGGCCAGGAATCGTCGTCTTGCCTTGCGATACAAAGTAGTAGTCGGTGATGTTGCTGGACAGCAGGCACATCTCTACAGGGTGACCAGATAGAAAGAAAGAAAACATGCGGGTGGTTAGAACAACCGATGGTGGGCCATGTTTTCTGGTGGCTTTCCATCGTGCTACCTGAGAGGGTCGTATCTACAGGGGATTTACAAACCCTTGCGAGTCCGCGGGTTCTCTCAACTACGTCCCAAAGTGAAAAAAATACTGGTAAGGAGGCAACAGTAAGAAGGTGCCACCTGTGCTCAGGGGTTTATCAGTTCGACGAAGAAACCATCAAAACGTCTGCGTCCTCTTCAGAGAATGCTACTTTTTCTTTTCTTATTTATAAGTATATATTTATTCAAATTATGATCGAATTGCGACATTCTATGATAGTAACAGTATTAA
The DNA here is from genome assembly GCA_003063805.1 of Aphaenogaster ashmeadi. Taxonomy (NCBI): domain Eukaryota; kingdom Metazoa; phylum Arthropoda; class Insecta; order Hymenoptera; family Formicidae; genus Aphaenogaster; species Aphaenogaster ashmeadi. The sequence continues at coordinate 132,262 of NJRQ01000141.1, forward strand.
TTAAATTTAAATTAAGAAGAACTTTTTTGAAATTTACAGAGTCTACCTTTATTCTTAATTTAATTAAGAAAACCTTAGAAAGCGTTAGGATATCTTTTTGAAAAATATTCTAATGTAAAAATTTTTTACAGATTGTTTCCATGCAACGTTTCTACAAACATTTTTATGCAAGTGTATTTTATCGGATTCTTAAAGAACAAAATTTTCTGAAAGCTTCTGAAATTTGGACTAACAGTTTCGAGACGGTTTATTCGTCCACGATGTCAACGTCGGTACTCAGAATACTCGCTACACTAAAAATACATTTCTACGGTATAGCTCTGCAAAATACCGCTACTCCTTTTGCGTATTACGCCTTGCTAGGAGGATGAAATTATATACAAAGTGTTCCAATTCTCTCTCTCACAGTGGAGAGATCTACTATACCAGCACGCTATTCTACGAGAGATACGTGGCTGTCGTCGTCGAATTTCTAGTTTGGAATAATAATTCTTTCTTTATAATAATTTTATCTTTCTTCCGAGAAAACAAAGCCAAGTAATAAGAAATAAAACTCATTTCAATCGAATAAGATTTCTTCAATTTATCAGACTAGTTTTAATTTTCTTCAATAAAATTAGATTTTAATTTTAAAAATTACATCTCATCAAATTTTTTTAATTAGATCAATATAAAATTAGAAAATTCTAATTTAAAAATTGGATTTATTCAGAAATTATAAATTTCTTCATTTGGAATCACTAATCTTCTATTAAGTGGAGTTTTTGCAAGCTTGACGAAACTTGCATACATTTCTTTACTTTGATGTTTGTTTTATTAACTAAACGTGATTAGTTTCTCTTCCATTTCAAATCATTAATAAAAATCGATGTTAATTGACAGTAAATGTAATATAAAATTACCAGTGAATATTGCACCGTCCAAAGTCCAATCGAGAAAATCGACCTCGATAAACACGTTTCTCTCACAATACCCCGTTCTAGAGGCGTTACAAATTGCCTGCTACAGTTTCTCCAGGCAACATGATATACGGTTAATCCAAGAAAACCGCCAACTGTGGCGAGTCTAAGGTATCATATACAAGGATGATAAAGGTAAACGAAAGGCGAGAATCCTGCGATATCGTCATCGTCAGGTCCTTACGTCGGTCAGCAGACACTCCTCGCCGTCGTCGACGTTCGGAATCGTTGTCTTTCCCTGAGATACGAAGTAGTAATCTTGGACGTTGTTCGATAGGAGGCATATGTCTGCGTGGAATGAGGATAATTTCACAGTGAGAAATTTTGCTGATGCGTAAGGGGAAGGAGGGTGACCCTCCGGGCGATTGTATCCCACACCGTTTACACGCAAAACCTTTCTTTCTTCCAGGCTCCGCAGCACCTGTCTCATCTTCCCGATCTGAACTTATTATCAGCGAGAGCGTTCGCGAACGCTCCGGAAATGATTGCTACCTCGAGAAAATTAATTTATCATATTCGTCCAGAGGACGAAGATGGTTAATCATATTTATATTTAAGCAAAAGAATTATTAATTTTTTTTATTGACAACGTTGTCGTACTATAGTTACCATTGATTTTGATCCATCGTATACAATTAACGTGCAATTAATTTTCCATGTAACTAATTGTATTAATCTTTTTATTATTCTCGAGATAGCAATAATCCTAGGAAGAGAATGTAATTCATAGGAATCGATGTGCAAATTCTGTTTAGATTTCGACCGGATTTCACTTTCTTTCTCGCGAAATATTGATGACCTTACCCTTCAATCCCTTGACTGATCCGGACATCATCTGATAGAAGATGTGATAGGAACGCTCGAGGGTTTGTTGAGAGATGACACGAGCCTTCTCCAGCAGATCTGTACGAAAAGGAGAACATTGTTTTACACAAATATACATCTGTCTCTTATACACATCTAGATGTGTATAAGAGACAGTTATTACCTTGCGTATTCAAAAAAATTTTAAACGGGTTTTTAATATTCAATGTTGTATGTATTAAATTTCATGTTAGTGATTAAAATTCACGTTCGTGATATGAATTTAGCTATACAAGTGCAAGAATTTTTATTTCAGATACTCAGTTTGTAAATTTCATTTATCGTAAATGTGTTGTAAACTTCATATCTTTTTTAACAGTGTACCTTACGTGAAGAAATATATTCTATAAAAAGATTCATTAAAGACAAAACATCTACAACAAAAAAACATGTTCGCTTCATATCTCGTAAAGATGTCAAAAGCGCTAATTAAAACGCTAATTTATAATTATTATTATAAATATTTTATAATAATAATTATAAAATCAGCTGTGTAAAAATAATTTACTCAATAATGACTGCGCTTGTTAATAATTAAACAAAATTATTTGTTCTCAACGAAGAAATAGTCGATGTGCGAGAAAAGACGTCGTCGCGCGCGCCATACATTGTCGTTTATAGCGCAAGGATTGAGCAAGGAAATCACGACGATGACGCGAGCGGATTTTAAGCCAAACGATACGAAATGGAGCGGTCGCAAAAATAACCGGGCGCAATCGAGGAACGGCCGACGCGACGGTGTAAATTGCGAATCGACGCCAACTGCGCCTCCGCGGCGCGCGTTTGCGTCGTGACGATAATAAACGCGTTCGCCTTCCGTCACCTTGACGTGACTACTAAACGTCGGACGTGATTAACTGCACAAAATTAATAACCGCGTGACGATTTCCTCCTCGACGATATGTGCCGGCGTCGCTTCGAGAATATGTCGGATGAGATACTCACATGTCTCGATATCGGCACCGGCCAGCTTTCCGGAAGGACCGAAGTGAATACGGATGAATTTACCCTGTTCGAGATGAGAAAGCATAATTAATCTATCTGGTTGAATGGTCGATCTCTCGACTAGGTCTCGGCCACGGTCGACGATCCGTCGTGGTAAACAACTTTCCCTATTTCTAAACGTAACTACTTTTTTGGAATCGAAAATCCATATGACAAAAAATCTGATGACCAAATTGACCAAATTAAAGTAATAGTATCAAATTAAAATAATAGTATCAAAATAATAATTGCATGATTATACAAGTATAATTTAATATATTACTTATATCATGCTTTCAAGTTAAGAAATTTAATAATTTCTCGAGTAGCTGTTCTCTTATTTCGTTTAGGTCTGCCGAATCATTATTGGACTTCCTCGTACGACGTACGCAATCGTTCATCTCGGCCAGATATAGTAATGGCTATTTTATCCTATTGGACGCTTCGTACATTAAGCGCGTTAAAATAGAAACACTTACGAAACGAGAGGAGTTATCGTTACGGACGGTCTTGGCGTTACCAAAGGCCTCCAGGACAGGGTTGGTTTGGACGACCTGGTCCTCTAGAGAGCCCTTCTTCTGGTTCGGGTCTTCCTTATCTTTCTTGGTCGAGGAGCCGACGGTGGCGAAGTACGCGATTACCTTCTTCGTGTTCTCAGTCTTTCCGGCACCAGACTCACCGGTGATCAACATAGACTGGTTCTCGCTGTCTGTCGGGAACGAGAAACACACAGAGTTCATATAACGAGGAAAATAAATAACGCGGTAATCGACAAAAATCGTATCTCAAATCGATCTATCATAAGATCAAAAAAAGGAAAGTCTTGTTTTTGATATGTTTATTCTATCTAATAATTCATTTAATTATTTGAGACAAATTAATTTAGCTTAATGTTAATAAGATAATCAATTTAAACGTCTCGATTTTTTTCGAAAGTGGCACTGTTTTTTAACCCTTTAAGGCCCAGGCATCGATTCTGTTTGAGTAAAATTTACGATCAACAATCACAATAGTGACTTGTTTAGCAGAAACACCATTGTTTTAGGAATTGAGATAGAGAATCTAGCTCCGTATAAAACGGATCAAGAGTATTATATCGACAGAAACGCTACTTTATCAATACAAAACATTTGGGAAGAACTCAAAGTGAATGTACATAATTATGTACACTGGGCCTTAAAGGGTTAAATGGTGTTACGTTAATGTATTGCGGTTAATACTGCTCCTCGCATAATCATATTCTTTTACGTACTGGTGAGCATGTTGACGTAGGCTCCATCAGAAATGGCGAAAATGTGCGGTGGCACCTCACTACGCCTCTTGCCTCGGTATAGTTTGGCGCACCTTGTGGTGTACACGGGGAATCTTTTGTAGGGATTAATAGCCACGCAGAACAGGCCGGAATAGGTCTGCAAAGGTAGAAATCAACAACCGTTTAACGATCAATCGAATCGAAAGCTTCGTGCATCGTTCCATGGCTTGGCCGGTCTCTGCGGTTTGCCAGGACGAAGACTTCTCGATTGTCTCGCCCGCACGAGAACCAATCGTGATAACGTGCAAAAAAAATCGCCAACAGATTTCAGTAATTCAAACTTTCCGAAATCGACAAAGAGGATTATATATCGCGATCAATACATAAATTACGGATACAATGCATAAAATACGAAATTAAAATGTTATAAAATTTCTGATTACGATTTCTTCAATTATATATAACAATAAAACAAATTACAAATAAATAAAATAGAATATTTTATACATTACAATTAAATAAAATAAAATATTTTATAAAATTTTCTATACTATAATTCTAGAAGAAACTCTTTTCTCCACATAAATCGTGTAATATTGTACGATATGTGAAATCATTCGTAATAATACAACTAAGTTTTGCTCGAACTTCGAACAGCTGAAATTTGTCTGCAAAATACATTGTCGATAGTGTCCGATTATTTATTATTCAAATCTTCACAAGAAGAATAATTATCAAGTTATATATAAAAATCAATATTATCTACGAATCTCATAAACTCTTTTTAAGTGCAAAAGAAGATCGGCGAATGTAATTTAATTCTATGTACTGTAATTCGCTATGTTAATTTGACAAAATAATCTGGCAATATCGACATTAACAAAACATATATAAAAACGAAAAACAGAGATTGAACGCTGATGCAGGAACAGTCCATCTGCCATCGTAGCGAATGCAACTCGCGTCTTAAAACGAGAGCATCCTTCGGGATCTCCACTTTGTGAGCACGTGAATCCTGGAGCGCACTCAGTTAAATACAATGGATGTAACATTCAGGAAACAAACATAGAGTGATAGAAGAGTCGATTGCACGTCTTGTGCGAATTAAGAAACGAGGAGAATGTCGTGGAAAGTTGACCGAAGTAGCGAGCGTTCTCCAGTGGAGAACGAGAAAATGGCAAAGCGTAAGATATTCCTTGCTTGACATTTTCCCAACACGGAGAGATCTCTTTCAGTCATCGATTGAAAATTACCAATCCGAAAGGAAAAGGATAACTTTCGTGGAAGAACGTGGAAGAATCATAGAACGTCGCGGCACGTCATTGTGCTTTGCGCAACGTCACTCTGTCACTAAAAAAACAAAAAGGAAAAAATCATGCATCTTCCAGTAATGGAAGTCTGAACTAGGCACAAAAATCAAAATAATTTTTAAAAAATCAATAAAAAACCAGGAGACGTCGCAGCACGTCATGGTGCTTTGAAGACGACGTCATCCTCTGACTAAAAAAAAAAAGAAAGAGAAAAAAGATCATGCACTCTCTAATGGCGAAAAAACATCGAACGGACGAAAGATTCCCGTCCGCGCGAAGGATTATCGATAAAAAAAAATGGAGAGACCAGGAGACGTCGTGACATATCGTCCTGCTTTACGACGACGCTCCCACACAAGATCCGTGCATCCTGGCGAGCTGTTTGTCGCGGATGACGAACGGAGTATAAAGCCGAAGGACCTTGCGGAACGTCGCGGGACGCGTCCTGGCGTTTTGAGCGACGAACCGGGCCCTTCGAAACAACACGGAAATTCTGGAAGGGTGTCGCGGCTCGCAAGTAGAAGAGGGACACTCGAGGCCAGACAAAGCCAGACAAAGCCCTCCTCATCCTCGGGCGGGGAGGAGGGAGGGTGCGAGCATCTCCCCGTTGCGAGCGAAGAGCCTTACGTAGATGAGCTTGGCGTAGTAACGTTGCTTCAAGTTGTGGAGGACCGAAGCATCGTTGAGGTAGGTCAGATTGGACATGTCCTCGGCTTTCTCATACTTGGGCGGGTTCACCTGCTGCAGCTGGTCCTTCTTGAAGTCCTTGGTCTGTCATCGGTCCCAAAGAGAAAGAAAGAGCGCATTAGTGGCGAACGGTCACGGCAATCGACTTACGTAGATCAGTCTGGCGTAGTAACGCTGCTTCAGGTTGTGCAACACCGACGCCTCGTTCAAGTAGGTCAGGTCGGCCATGTCTTCGGCTTTCTCGAATTTCGGCGGGTTCACTTGGGACAGCTGGTCCTTGCGGTACTGTTTCGTCTGCGCGAACATTTTCTTTTTTTTCTCTCCCTCTTTTTTCTCGTCATTGTTACGTATCATTCGAGCGATTCTGTTATCAATCTCTCGGAAAGCGAGAGATGGATAACTCGCCGGGACTTGCGTATTTTATTTTAAATTACAAAATCAAAAGATCTCAATCTTCTACATTCACGATGATAAAAGAGAATAGAAGAAGGTTGAATTGAATTGATGTGAGCAATTATAGAAATTAACAAGATAAAAATATTTGAAAAAATTTTTAATGTATTTAAATAAAGGAGTTTTTTCGCTTTTTACATTATCGTTTTACGGTTATATACATAATATTCAATAACTTAATTATATATCAATATATATTCACATAGTATTTAATCTGTGATTTAACTGTAAGAGTAATTAGAATTAGAAATAATGATAGTAATTAGAATATATGTAAGAAGTTAAAAAATAAAGAAAAACATTAAAAATGACGCTTTATTGAAAAGAAAAAATGAGTAATTTTTATTAAATTTGTAATTGCGATTCAATCGATTTGTTATTGAATTATCAAGAGAGGACACCCCTTCGTGAGAAAATAAAAAGAATAGACAAAGTAAAATGATCATTTAACAACCACATTATTAACAGATATTTCGAATATAAATAAATAAAATATTACATCTCGTTGAGCTCTCGATGAATTGATTTTCGTGAAAACAGATTTGGAAAATGATTATCGAAATTATTAATCTGTATTTGAGAAATTGTGCTAAAATCTCAATAAGAAATGGAAAGAGACACGCATTTTTCCCCTGACGATTGCATTGCGTAAAAAGGATTTTTGGCAAACTATGACTGTCTCTTCATTTCTCTCTCGCTCTCTCT
>NJRQ01000141.1:139590-152523 GCA_003063805.1 Aphaenogaster ashmeadi
CTCTCTCTCTCTCTCTCTCTCTCTCTCTCTCTCTCTCTCTCTCTCTCTCTCTCTCTCTCTCTCTCTCTCTCTCTCTTTCGCGGCGTTTCTTTCGAGTCCCGCGCTCGGTTGCTGCTCTAAAAATACGTTGACCCGCGTTTCGAGAAGTGGTGTTTCGGCTTATTATTACGCCAGGCGCTAGCGACGGCAATTCTAACAATAGCGTTTGGGCTTACAGTCGTAACGAAGCGCCGCGCGTGGCGACACGGGTTTGCTGAACCATTATGTAACCGTACGTTACGCGGGGATGCGGATATCGGGGCCGTTTGTGTTCGCGAGTTTGTCACGGGAGCGGGATTTGAGCGAGAATAGCGGAACGGCACCTGTCGAGGTCGCGGAAAACAAGCACAATCAATATTAATGATAATAGCGAGATAATAACGAAACGATTCACGCGTCTGAAATGTGACCCGTGGACCATTATAATCAATAACATACAGCGCGAGATTTATTTTTTTTTTATGTAGAATGCGAACGAGGAAGGGAGGGAGAAAGAGAAGCGAAAATAGAGGATACCGAGCTGTAGATAATGAAATTATATAATGTTACTTCAGAAATATAACTCTCGTGAAATATAATATCACGACATTATACATCAGATTATAGAAAGAGAAAAAGAGAGAGAGAGAGAAAAAAATGAAGTGATAAATATCTGGCAAACATTTTTACGTTTATAATTTTTCCTGAAAAACAATATTAGAAATTAATATAGATGGCTGATGAAAAATTTCCCAATTTTTGGCCTTCGCTTCCTGCTTTACGAGATTCAATGGGAAAAAAATTCTGAAAGCACCTAAAAATATTGAAAGTTACTCGATTCGCAATATAAGCAGTATATCAATGCGATTTGAACTGGTGAGAAATATTTTAGCAATTTAATAGATGTCAATCATACGTCTTCCCTCCATTTACTGATAAAAACTTTATTTTTCGAATTACGTACCGACAAAAAGGAAAACTCTTTAGACAGAGAATTTGGTGAGGAATAAATGTAACATTAATTATAAAAACGCAAGATTTCAAGGAATTAGGATTTCCCAAGCAAAAATTTACAGATTTCTTTAGGAACTTTACCAGTCATCGCATTCGCTAAATTTACTAATATACATCTATTCATTGCGCACTCTTATTTTTTTATGTCAGTGTTGAAAAAGCTCTCTATACAAAGCTCACATATATTTTTGCAAGCAGAAAATTCATTTTTTTAGCTTTATTTAACTTTAGAATTACATTTCTAATTTGAACTTATTTAACTTTAGAACTTTAGATTCTGAAAAGCGAACTAGATTCTTCCCGAAACGAAAATATAATAAACATATACAAGTATGAGAAAATGCCATTTTCGGTCGCGGCGGTTCTTGGTGCCTAATAATTATTTTTGTGAATATTCCTCCTGAAAATATAATATATAATTACGTTCCGAGTTAAAAATTTTCTCGATTGCAAACTCCCTCATTATCTCACTAGTAACTGAAAAGGAGGTTCTCTAACGGGGAGATTCGAATGCGTCGTTTCGAAGACAAATCGTCATTGCATATTTCCGACAGCAGAACGGTAGCAGAAAGCCGCTCTTTACGTAATGCACTTTTTGACAGGCTTCAAGCTCGAGAGGGATTTTATTTCCGTCCGAAAAGAAAGCCTACACCTTCGGACGGTGACAGAAGGTCATAAGCGTTCGACGTCGACGTCGACGTCGACGTCGACGTCGACGGCGACGGCGACGACGGCGGCGGCTCGAGGCCGGTTTTCTGTTCTCCGAAAATAGATCGTCAGCGAGATCCCCGTTCCTCCCTCTTCTTTTTATATATATAGAAGCCAGCGAAATCCCCTCTCTCCCTCACTCTTTCTCTCTCTCTCTCCTTCTGTCTCCCTCGGTCGGTCGAGCCGGCTAAAAAATCGCCCGGGCGGAGGGAGAGATCGCGCCTCGATCCTTCCATGGCGATCGATGGAAATCGCCGTGCCGTAAACAGACGTCCTCATCCGCTGCCCCTCAGCACCCGAAAAATCGTGCGAGCGAACGGATTTATCCGGCGAAATCGGAACGCACTCTCGCGTCGACGCCTTCTTCTTCGGGCGTATGCGAATTCCGCGCGAATGCTTTTTCGGCGTAATCGCGCTCGCATTACGTCACTTTTGAGGTCTAGTTCGAGAGAGTGCGAAAGAGAGAGAAAGAGAGAGACAAACGGTAGAATGGAACCAGGTGAACGATTTCGAGTAATCGACGCCTTTATATTATTCTAAATATATGCGTTTCTTTTCATATCTTATAGCTGGCTTTCCCCCTTTTATAACATCTGCCATGTTATAAAGTTTATGTAAAATGAAAAATTTGTTAACGCCTAAATAACGATGTAATCGCGCATTTCAGTGTTCAGGAACGAATTCCCCGGCTAAAGAAATCTGCACAGTGGAAGAAACGATGTCGCGACAGACAGTAGAAAAGGAAGACGTATGGACGGACCGATGATACTTTCAATGTGGTACGACTGATCGCGAAACGTTTGTTAAATTATGATCATCCGACATATGTGCTATTTAATTAACTGTTAAAAAAGATAGGAAAATTGCAAAAATAAAGCGTCTTTTAAAATTTACTTCTGAAATTCTATCGTATGTGATATAAAATCAAAATCAGAATCCAACAGGTTAATAAAATGACGTGTTACGATTATATTTTTCAATTAAATGATTATTTAATTGAAATTTTTTAACTAGAATTTGAATTAATTAATATATTAGTGTCTCGTTTATACGTGAAATATCTAAATTGCGAAACATTGATATTGTATTGGTATCATTGTTAAAATAATTTCGGAGCACTGAGTACAGCTTTAGTTTGACAAACAATATTATTTTTTTAAGCTTAGGATGCAAACATAATTGCATCTCAAATTTTAGAACATTAAATATAATTTTAATTGCATCCGAGAATTTCGAGCAAATCAGTAAATTGCTTTCGCTAGTCTCATCAAACGGTTTCAATGTCTTTTATATACTCAATGTCCAAAAAATAAAATCACGTAGGATCACGTTTCAGATATTTCAAGCGTTAGATTGCCCAAATTATAGCCGATTTCTTCAGTTTTAATTTCCTCTTCTTAGAATCACGTACTATTTGAAATGTTACACCTGAGCCACATCGTTACTATCATGAATAAAAATTTTCGCTGTTGCAAAGAAGTGAAATAAAAGTACTCAAACACCGAGTTCCATCGGGATCGCTTATCAGCTATTTTCCGAGCAACCTGATGACTTTCTAGGGTAATGGGGGTCGGAAGAGCGGGTCACAGGGATGCATTTGTGCACGGCAACTATTACACACCTCGCCGCCAGGCAAGCCGACGCTGACGACGTCGCCCTTGGTGGCTTTGATCTCGCCGAGGAGGTAACCCTCCTTCTCGTCGGGCACCCAGCATGCCTTCTTCGCGTCGTAGGGTTTCGTCTGATCGATTCTCTTCTGCTCAAGGGAGACGAAGAGGTATGGGGTCGGATCGGGATCCTCTCCCTCCTGGGCCTTCGGGGCTGGCATCTTCGGTTCTTCTTCTGGGCTCTACCGGCGGTAAACTGATGCCGTGGCACTCACGGGCTTCCTCCTGTGGTCTTGCTTCTTCTTCGGTGGGAGGGGAGGACTATTCCTCTTCTTCCTGTCGTTTGCCTTCGGGGCTTGTTGTTGGTTCGGCGGCGGACGGACTACTTCTGGCGGCACGTTCTGGGCGGCCCTGGGGAACGATCGGTTAGAACATCTCGACGCACCCGGTTGTCCGGGTTCCACTTCACGAAACCACGGTTACATCAGATTGATGCAAGAAAATGTCTGACATTTTTTCTGTTAATTTCTTTTTTAATCCCTTTTGTATATCTTAGAAAGATTTCTCTTCGGATAAAAAAAATCGTAGTCAATTATTATTTTGATTAACCAAGACTTCCAAACATACACGTAAATCTCATTCTTAGTTTGATTTGATAAGTACCACACACTAAAATTTTTTACTAAAATAATAATATTAAATGATAAAAAATATTTTATATAAATGTTTTAGATCTGATAAAGCCTCTTTCGTCGATTATATAAATTCAAAGTATATTATCCTGCGATAAAAATATTTAAAAAAACATATTTGTCGCGATTCTTCAATTTTCGATATCAACTTCGTAACTGACTCTAAATTAAAAACGTTTGCTTAAGTTACATTTATTTAAAACTAAATGAAAATAATAAATACATTACGAAATAAATATAAAAATGTTTATTTATACTTCCAAAACTTATTTCTCAAAAAGCTCTTTGTTTCAGCAACTTATAACTTAAAAGCTTTTTATTTCAGCTTGTAACTTAAAAGTTGGTTTATCGATATATTTATTTAAAAAATTAGTTCCAATAAATCAAAATATCGGTTAATACCACCAAAGATCTCTAACACATTCTATTTAATAACAATCGCAAACATTTCTTTTATGTATTATTACCTAATTAATTCGTAATAATAAAAATAATTATTGTTATAAGTTATAAGAGCCGAATGAGAATTCAGACATTTATCAGAAATAAAATTAGTCAAAAACTAATGCGAACACTATTAAAATTCATTTTCTCGTCATCGACTGATATTGTAACTCACGTAGTTTCGTAAAGTGGAATTTAATGATTTTTAGATTCGTCGTAGACAACCGCCGGCTTTCCTCTTTCCTGATTTCACGTTCTAGCAAAAGTCGCGAAAGTAAGATTTATTTTATCGAACACGCTTCACCTCGAGGCAGACTGGTACTATGTCGCTATGTATCACTGACACTAGACTCGACGCGACGATTATGCGTGCATCACGGGAGAAGAGTCGCGAAGAAGAGACGGGAGAGTGCGATGGGGTTGCATAATCAGATAAGAATACAAAATGGAGCAGGCACGAAGTGGCACTGGCGACCGGACCAAAAAGAGCGACGTATCGCGTTACAAGAAGTTCGATATTTTCGTTTCTTCGAACAAGTGTACACGAAACACAAGGAACATGCGATAAACGTATAGAAGATATTCTAGCGTGAGTTTATTAGGAAATACTGAATATCGGGAAAACGTGCGGACTTTAAATAATAAACGAAATGAAGCACAGAAACGTGAGTCATAATGGAAAATATTGGAGGGAGGAAACTACAGATCTAAAAAAGAAAAAAATAAAGAAAAATATTAAAATTTTAAACTCTTTAAATTCAAAATTGTCAATTTTTTTATCCGACAGATAAAGATTTCACCGGAATTTGATAGATGAAGGATCTATTGGAGAAATCTGCAATTTTTAATTGAAAATAAAATTTTCAAAGCGGAAATTACTCGTGTAGAGAAAATTGATGTCGTCATTTAACCTTTTGAACAATAATAGTCGACAACAGAAAAAAAAATTAATCAAATTAATTTTTCTGTTCCGATGTGTTAATTAAGTTTTGGATAAATTTGATTTATATAAAAATTGTTAGAAAAAATTATGATATTTCTTCCAATCACAAATTAAAATAGAAAATTTTATAATTTTGTTCTATTATTGAATTAAATTATCTGAAATTGAAGAAGCAAACTGGTTCTTAACAAGTCAATTTTTAGTCGACATTTGTACTAATTTAATTAACTTTGTTTAACGATTAATATTACTTAACAATTACTTAACAATTGTTTAAGCATATATATAATACTACAAATTATAAATAAATATAGAAGAAATGAAAAAGAGGTAAGATTAAAAAGGCAACAGTGCAAATGCGAACAAGTTTTGACGATTCGTTTAAAACGAATCCGATTCGAGTGCTGAAGAGATATCCTATCGAACTTGATGACGTCGCACAATGGTATTCCTGGTGTTTGCACCTTATTAGTCCCACCAAAAGAAAAACCTCCCGATCGACACCGGGAACTCAAACTCGCTCTTCCTTCCACTCCGATCGAATCGGAGCAGAGAAAGGCGGGGAACGAAGGACAAGAGGAAGAAATGAAAAGAAGCAACACTATGTCCGTACACCGTTCGAGGGATAAGCACACACAGGTAAAAAGCTCCTCTAAGAGATTCCTGGCACAATCCTCTCGGTCGCACCTCGTCGGGTTCTCACACGTCGAGTACTTCACCAAGACGAGGGTCGAAGGTCACTCCCTCGGAAGATCACCAGGGCCCGTTCGCCAACCGGTACCACTTCCCCGCCCACCTGACGACTTTCTTCCCCCGATCTGTCAGCACAGACACACACGCGATCCTCTGAAGGAAGAGAAGGAGCACCCGACCATCCGAACTCGGTCCTCTCACGAGTTTCTTGCGGCCCTAAGTCTCACCCTTGACTCCGTTCGCTCGTCCTTATCACCGGTACCGTGTACACACGTGTATGTGTGGGTTTGTTGCGTGTTTGGCCGTTGGTTCTCTGTGAGTGAACGCAGCGGGTAAGTGTGCGATCTCTCTGGTGGATGATGCGGTATCGCAACGATCGATTACACCCCCGAACCGGTTACACCCCCGTTTATTACGCGGATCCGATACACGGAAGGACCCACTTCCTTCCTCCTCGTATTTTCGCTCCTTTCGTCTTCTGCCGAACGAGAGGAAAGAGAAGAGGAGGAAGAAAAGAAAAAAAAAATATAAGCCGGCGGCGTCGGGACGTGACGCGACGTGGTGCACTTACGTTAGAGAGCCGTTCTGTCGGGGAAACGAGCGGGGGCTCCCAATATAAGCGCGTGCAACGTGATCCTAGAGTGTAACGCCGCGGTCGATTGGCCCGACCATCCGACGAATCGCATATCGCGTTACTTCCACGGCCAATCTACCTTTTTAGGCGGACGATGATACCAAGAACGCGGTGCGACAAGGGGTGGCCGCGACGCCGACGAGTGAGATGAAAATAGACGTCGGAGCGAGACACCGCGCCGCTGTCCGGTCCCCTCTCTCGGCCATCCCTCTGCTTGGTACCCCGGGCTGCCCCCAGCCATGGCGACCGCCGCGGACCTCGAAATGGAAGAAAGAGGTGGCGGAATTTCGGAGGGTGCGCTCGCTTCTTCGCTTCGCTCGGCTCCTCCATCGCTCTCGGTGATCATCGAGGAGGAGAGAAGAACAAGAAGAGAGAGAGAGAGAGAGAGAAAGAGAGAGAGAGGAGAGAAAAGAGAAGGGAAAGAGGAGCGTACCACGTGGAGGGCGCACGTGGACGCGAGCGTTACTCGGGGTGCGCGCCGGTGAACGATAATTCGGTCGTATCCGTTACGTCAAAACGGATCGGACAGTCGGTTGGGATGGATGGATGATCGATGAATATCTCATTGTCAGTCTTTTTTTTCTCGCTGTGCTTCGACTGACCTTGTGCTCGACCGACGTCGACAATTTTTCAACGAGCTCCCGCGTGAACGTCCCTTTCAATTTCTGCTTGTACGGTTCCAGTGTCGGTGACCTGTGTGAAGTTAGCCCTCCAATGTCGAAAAATCAAAAATTTTCTTTTTGCAAACGGTTGCCCATTGTTTGCCCATGAATGCCCCGTTCGCCCCGTTGGAATTTTTGTGTTTGTCCCTCTCTAGTTCAAAAGTTATAAGCAATTCAATTTTGTGGGGGCCAACTTCACACTGGCCCCCCAATATCGAAAAATCAGAAATTTTCTTTTTGCAAACGTTTGCCCATCGTTTGCCCACGAATGCCCCATTGGAATTTTTGTTTGCCCCCCTCTAGTTCAAAAGTTATGAGCAATTCAATTTTGAGAGAGCCAACTTCACACTGGCCCCCAATGTCGAAAAATAAAAAATTTTCTTTTTGCAAATACATATATAATATATAGACCTTATTTTTTAACATTATAATAATTTGAACAAATAAATCTGTTGAGTTTAAAATTAGTTATGTATTTCTATTTCTTCCATATAACCATCATGAAAGCTTCCTAATATTCTTAAACATTTTATTATTATTATTATTGATGATATATACGTAATTTTCTACTTTATATATTTTATCATTCAATATTTAACACTCTATTTTAATATAAAACATTTTATTTATCAATTTAAACTAGTGTTAGAGAAAATATAATTATTGAATAATGTATGACAATTTTTATAAGCAAATATTTATAAATGTGTTTATATTTGATAAATTTACAGACATCTGTTCTCAAAATCAAAATCGTCATTCGTATACACGCTATAAAATATATACTAATATGTATTTACACATATATACACAGAATAATTTATATTCGCAATCAAAAAGAAAACAGCAGATTTGTCAATTAATAAAATTATAAATTATAAAGGCGCGGCAGCACGCCAGCAGCCTGTGGTGAGGTTGGGTGGAAGTAAACTGGCGAGAAGTATGAGCCGGCTCTGATTTGCCTATAACTTTTAAACTAGAGGGAGGCAAACAAAAATTCCAACGGGGCATTCGTGGGCAAACGATGGACAAACGTTTGCAAAAAGAAAATTTTTTATTTTTCAATATTGGGGGACCAGTGTGAAGTTGCCCCCCCCCCCCCCAATTGAATTGCTTATAACTTTTGAACTAGAGGGGAGCAAACAAAAATTCCAACGGGGCATTCGTGGACAAACGTTTGCAAAAAGAAAAATTTTGATTTTTTAACATTGGGGGGGGGGGGGCCAGTGTGAAGTAAAGATTATAAAAATTTTTTATAATCTTCTCTTTATCATAAATTTCATTTCTTTTCTTTTTCTCTAAGAAAAGTCGCTAATGAGGCAACTGTAGACACTTGTAATCGATATCCAGCGACAACGAATATTTACGAAAAGAATGCGCAAGACCTGAAGAAAGATTGTCAAGAAAGATTGAGATGTCTGAGGATAAAGACATCTCTCTTGACGCTTGTGGCATTTTTATAATACGCGATCGACGGCGCGACGAGGCTTTTCTCTTCAGGTGGACCCAGACCCAGAGTTAAGAGCGCGAACGAACACGAACGAATACGCTACCTTCAATGAGCGTGGATGACTCGCCGCGAGTACAAACGAGCCCAGATATACATCGACGAATACATTCCGTCTCTTTTCAGGTTACATCAAAGGAAAGGTGCTCGCTACATTCGTCGAATCCGTGTCAGTAAATGTTCGTTCATAGTCATTCGTTCTTACTATATTGGTCTGAAGCCGTTCCTCCGAGTGAGTTCCAGAGCGTAAATGAATTCGCGCTCGCGCAGTGGTCGCGGGCCTTGGCGTTTTCCACGTAAAACCGCCGCAGGAATAATATTTACACTTGCCGGGCAGCGCTATAAACCGAATTCCGTGCCGTCATCGTCCCGATCGACACGATGCGCCCAAGTGCATCGAAATAGACGCCAATCGAAAGACGTATACGGCAAAGCAGTATAAACAGATTCTTCTTACCGACGCCGGCGAGAAAATATTATTGTGACATTTATAGAAACTATGAGACCAAAGAAGTGTACAACGGATGAAATAAAAGATTGCCTTTTAAAATAAAATTTTTTCTGTTATAATATTAATACACGGAGAAAATTTTATATTAAAAATTACATGTATAGCAGTAGCCGTGGACTATTGCTGGAATTATAAAAATTTTTACTATGTAAAACAATGAAAAACATAGTAAAAATTTTTATAATTCCAGCAATAGTCCACAGCTACTGCCATACATAGTATAATTTTTAATATAAAATTTTCTCCGTGTAGTAAAATAATATATTATTTCAGAGATATTAAATTTCAGTATTTGCATATAGGAACAGATCTCATTTGTATGTTATATTAAAAAAACATTTTTTTTCTTTTATAAAGAGAAAACTCGAAAATGTTGTTTTTTTTACTGTGATGATCACAAGAAAATTTAATAATCATAATTGAAATAATCGTCAAAAAAGATCTTCCAATCTTTTATTCTTATATATAATCTTTCCAGTTTTAAGTTAATTATAAAATATATGTATAATAATCTCAAGCTTTCTAAATTAGCTATTATAATATAATTTTAATATATCTTAATCTTCTAAAATGTATTTTTACGTAAATTACAGTGTTTTTCTCTGTATTTATGTGATTCTAAGATGCAACGGTTCAGTGCAATGCAGTAATTTTCTCGCGGAGAAATTGGACCTCTTCCAGTCCTCATTAAAGACAGGAAGGACGATGATTCTTGGGCCGATGCGTCGTACGACATGTGTCGTAAGGTCGAGTGAGAAACTCATTTCTTCCGTCAACTCATCATAATCGATGAGAGTGGATAAAATATCTTGTAAAACATAAAACCGTTTGAATAGCTCGATGTTAGAAAGTCCATAACTCTATAAAATCGGATTTCGGGATATTAAAAGCGAGAAATTATTTTATTTGGAAATGGAAAGCTCTTTTCCGTGGAAGCAATTTCAGTGCAGATTAAAAAAGATGCGTGATTAAACATAAAAATGAATATTTACAAAAGCTAATAGCATAATGTGAAATACTGTGAAACTTTATTCAATTTTACATGAACATTTCTTATTTGGTATTTTCGTTGATAAAATTGTTATAAAAAAGTAGGAAGAAAAAAGAAAGAACGAAAAAAATAGCAAAATTGACACTTGTATCTTTTTATCAAAATACATATATATATTTACTGAAATTTACTAAAATAAAATATATTTACTGAAATTTAATTTATATATTCCAACTTATTAACATCCAGACATATTTTTATTAATATTTTCAATATTATTTATATTGAATTTTGTGTTGTTTTCAATCTTAGATATATTTCCATTTATACTGGCATCCATTTCCGTGCGGAAGGTCCGCGAGTTTTCATTCATGCGGCGCTTATCTACCGCTCAGGGCGAGCAATTGCTCGCTCGATCATTACGTAAAATCATTACGGGCGATCGCGCGTCATTAGGACGCTCTTATTCCACGGGCGTGGGTGACCGACGTCGGCGTGCCAGGAGAGCCGTGATAGTTACGATCGGACAGTTGGTGCGTGCCAAACGTGTGCGCTAGGCGAGGCTAGGCGAAAAGAGCGGAGCCTCTGAATCATTTAAAACCTAAAGTCCACCCTCGCCCCCCTTTAATCCCCTGTTGTCGCATGACTTATCTCACGATGCGCGTAAAATTAGCGGGTGAAAGATAGCACAGGAATTCAAGTGAGAGACACGCGCCGGTACTTTCAAAAGAAATGGAAATTTAGTTTCGTAAATTATAAAAGCAACATTTGCACACGGAAAGAATGGTTTTGCTGAAAGTCTAACAATTTGGCCAGATACAGATCTGAAAATAATTTTGTTGGATCATCAAAATAATTATGTAGAACGCCCTAAATAGTTGCTAGAATATCAAAACTTTTTGCAGCATTATTATCATGCTTGAGTGTCCTACATAATTACTTTTGATGATCCAATAAAATTATTTTCAGACCTGTATCTGGCCAAATTTTTAGATACACGGAAAGAATGGTTTTGTTGAAATATCTAAAAATTTGGCCAGATACGAATCTGAAAATAATTTTTGTTGGACTATTAAAATAATTATGTAGGACGCCCAAAATATTTGCTGGAATATCAAAACTTTTTGTAGCATTATCATAATGTTTGAGCGTCCCACGTAGTTACTTTTGATAGTCTAACAAAATTATTTTCAGATCTGTATCTGGCTAAATTTTTAGATATTTCAGCAAAACCGTTCTTTCCGTGTACTTCAGCAATATCTTCCTTTCCGTGTAAAGTTTCTGATTATTGCTCTTCAATGTTCTCTTCTTTCTCATCGATTCTATAACTCTATACTGTCTTTAATATCTAATCATTTAAAAATATGTCAGACGGTTGTCTTTGCATGTGTACATTTTGTGTTGGATATTCTAAAGTATTTGCAGTTATTGTAGTTTAATTCTATTCTATTCTATATTTTTCTTTTTATTTTACTTTATTTTACATATAAAAAATCTGTTTTCAAAATACCACTGGTGATTTCCGAGGCGGCCTGATTAGCTTTAACTAGACCACGGTCATTCTTTTGAATTTAAACCTGATTTTCCCTAAATCGGACCTTGAAATCCAGAAATCAGAAGTGATGAAAAATGACATCGTCCACGCTTGGCAAATAAACATGATTGAAGTCTTGCATGACTGAGACTTAAATCATCTCGCGAACGGCAATTTGTGAGCGTGCGAGGCGCGATTTATCGATGGGTTTTCTCGCGACGCCTGGCACGAGCTCAGCGGTTTTTGAACGGAAGGTGGCTACCCATTAAATTAACGATACATTTTTTTTGGAATCGAAAACTAAACAAACAGCTGGTGAAACTCATGGAATGAGAAACCGAAATGCGGAAACGAACCGAGGCTCGTAAAACGGCCCTCAATATAGAATATCTTAAAATCCTTGGTTATCTTTTTATTATAAAAATAATTTTATCTTTAAAATTATTATTATAAATGTTATTCTCCTCTATTGATGAGAATTTCTCCTCTATTGATGAGAATAACAATGAGCGGCGGCGTGGTCTAGTGGTAGAGCGCCACACATAGAATCCCAATTAATTAAGGCCAAAAAAGCATTCTTCTCTCTTAGTAAATTATTTTACTCTCGCTTCCTGAACAAAAAAGTCAAACTAATCTGCTATCAACTGCTTATTAGACCAATTATTTCATATGGTTGCCAGATCTGGTACAACATAAGTGCATCGCTAATGGAACAAATTAGAATCTTCGAGAGAAGATGCATAAGAGCATGCCTCGGAAGATATAGATCACAGGAATCCAATTTTCAAAAATATCTCAGTAACAAAGTAATCTACAATCTAGCAAATATTCAAAGGTTTGATAATTTTATAATCAATATTACAAGAGATTATTTCGCCAACGCTTCTAATATTTTAAATAATAGCCTAATATTTCCTATGCCCTTCGCTGACTTTAACTACATTGCTAACACACTTAAATCAGGTCACATCCCTC
>NJRQ01000141.1:152623-179814 GCA_003063805.1 Aphaenogaster ashmeadi
ACATTAACGATAAGAGCACAGAGAATAACAAAAATTACTGGTGGCTTCTCCCAGATGTAACATGAAAGCAATAGTTTTCACCTCCACTCTATTGTCTTGATTCGCAGAGGCACTCAATAACCATTTAATTAATTCGTTCTAAATTGAATAAGTATAGTAGACTACCCATACAGCACAGAACGTTGCAGCAACATTGCAGTAACATTGCAATATTGCCGAAATGTTGCTGCAATGTTCTGTGCTTTATGGGTATAGTGTGGCGATACGAAATTTCTTTAATTTAAGTAAAATAATTATCACATTATATAACTTCCTTATATATATAAGTTAAAATAGAAAATAAGACATATAGTCATATACTCCTTTCGTTTGTTTTTTAATTTACAGAGTTTATTTTTCTACATATACCCCAAACAAATAGGATAGAACAGCTAGCTTTTTATTGAACCGCCTTTTACTAGCATTTATTACCTGAAAAGTTTAGATATTAAGTCAGTATACATATAACAAATGTCCAAAAAACTCATTAAACACTTACCGATATAAGACAGCGAGCGAATACGCCAATTATCCGTCCTTAGAATAAGAAAGAAAATGATTATATTTAGTTTATTAATATTTGTATCACTAATATGGTCCTTTGGTTCTTAATAAACGATTTAAAAAAAAAAAAAAGTGGTAGAGAGCCAGATTCGTAATCTCGGGTTCCCAGGTTCGAATCCACTTGATCACCGAGATTTTTCTCAAAACCGCGCTCTTCATACATTGAGTAGTAGAAGGAGACTCGTGTATGAAAAACTGGTCTCCGTCTTTCGGAAAGAGATGTTAAGCGTTGATCCCCCTCACACACAGTCAGAAGGCCCCATACAGGGCTACGTTCCAAAACTCTACTCTGATAACTAAAACTCTATTCGACAAAACTCTACGCTTTTTAATAGCGGATAATTTGGTAACAATGTTATAAAATAATCCACATTTCTCTTTTAATTTCATTCTCCTCTAAGTTAGAGGAGAATAACATTCTTAAAATTAAAAGAGAAATGTGGATTATTGTATAACATTGTTACCAAATTATCCGCTATTAAAAAGCGTAGAGTTTTGTCGAATTAAACCGTGAGATTATAAGATAAATAAAAATGCTTATTTTTTAAAACTAATTTTAGCTGGAACTTATGTCATCGAAATTCAACGCTGAATTGTTCTGAGAATCTAACGTTCCAACAATTCTACACGACATCTCTTTTCTCTCCGTTCGTTCTCTCTTCGTATTTTTTCCCCCAGCAATCTATTCTAATTTACTAATAATGTCAAATATTATTGCGAGGTGAATTCGTTTGCTTTGTCTCGTAACATGCATTTATATTTTGTTCAGAATATTTGCATTATAGACACCGTGCGCTTGAAATAAATCTTCTTTTTCGGCGATTCGTTCTACTTTACTCCAACACGAGCGACCGATTCAGATGACGTCGGCCGATGTTGGCCGCGGTTCCGAGCAGTAGGTACTTCTTCTAGCGGCTCGCACTTCTATAGTCGTAGGTATGCGCGACGAGGACGTCGGATATGAAGAAGAGTACGAGGGGAGGGTCCTCGAAACACGCGTGCACGCACGCACGCTCGGCGGAGACCGAAGCAAGGAGAGCAGGAGAGACCGAATCTAAAGATTATTTCGGGATCGGCGGAGATAAACCGGGCCAACATCGTGCGTGCGTGCGAAAGAGAGAAAAAGTGAGAGAGGAAAGAACCGGGCACAAACGAAGCGAGCTTCGCCTCGCCTTGCCTTGCCTTGCCTTGCCTTGCCACGCCGAAAACGTGAACGGAGCCTTGAGGCTTGAGTCATCGTCGTCGTCGGCGGCGATCATGAATTTGGCATTACACAAGCGTAAACGTAACGACAACGAGCGACGTGTCCAGGTCTCGGAGCTCTGGATAATCCTACCCTCGTCGTCGTATCGTCCACCTGAATCATACTTTGGCTACTTCCCATGGACGGGATCAAGTCGCGTCCCACCTAGAGACGCTCAAGTGAGGAGAGTTCCGTTGATCTCTTGCTTCTTTCTTCCGAGGAATCCAGAAACCAAACCCCAATCTTTCCCTCTGACTTCTTTTGGCATTTTTTCTGATTTTTTTTCAACCTCTATTTTTGTTCAGTTCGAAATGCAGCTCTATTCGCTTGTGCACGTTTCGTTCGAAACTGGCATGTGTCGAGAGGCGCATGCAATTATTCTAGACGAATAGATTAAATGCGGTGCATTGAATCATATTTAAATAATTCGTCGTTAATCTGAGACGTCTCAGTGTTTTATTTGTCGCATCGTTTAGTTTTTGGATCGCTTTCAATAGAAGATATTAAAAGCTTCTGTAATGTATGAACGTCTGAGGGAATAAAACTAAAGAAACCAACCAGATCCACATATAAAAGATTTTTATCGTGACACATGAGCTATATTAAAATGCTTTATAAAAATATATCTGTGAAGTTTCAAAATGTAAATTTTTCTCTGCGTTCTCTAATTCAATAGTTAACAATTAGTACAATTTATAAATGATAACTCTTTCTGTAATCACTTTCTATAACTGTAGTCTTTTGGTTTCATTCTTGTTTTACATGTATATACATTTTATTTTATATATTATTTACACGTTACAATATATTTTCTTTTATCATTTCTTTCTCTAATTCCACATTTTGCTTCACGTTTCGCTCAAGTTTTACGAGCGTTCTCGTGTCGTGTTCTCGCGTTGTCGGAAATTGGAATTTCAGGATTAACGATGGACGCGATGTAGTTCGCTCTGGTTTCTTCAACCGGAAAAAGGAACTCTTATAACTGCTAAATGAAGAACAAAATTTGGCGGAGAGACAAGAGGCACAATGGTCAGTTGGTATTGCATTACGTCTCGTCGATCGACTTGCATTAAGCACCGGTGCTGGTGAGTCAATAGATAAACTTTTATTACCACTCGGCTCCCGGAAATTAATCTGATTAAATCGAGATCGAAACGGACGAGATCTCGGGACTTAAACGATTGATACTCTCAATGTTTCAGTTAAGCCGCGCGAGTCACCCTGTATACGCGCGCTAGTTTACTCGCTTCGTATATTTCCGCTATATTCGCGTTTGATGATCTTAGCTCGCTCGCTCGCGAGTACCTCGCTCACCAATAAAGGAGAGCGCCCGAGAGTTTACGACGCGGCTCGATTCAATAAACGTGAGGCGGAACGACTCGGGAAAATATTTGAAGCTGTTGTACGGCTCGTATTTATACGGAAGGTTGCGGAAGGTAAGCAAGACTCGACGTCCAGACCACGAAGATTAACGAGTATCCGTATCTCGATTCTTTCTTCCCTCAAGTTCCTCGAGATTCTGTCAAAAACGACGCAAAACGGTCGGTTCTTTACCGGAAGACATTTAGAATATAAGTGGAAGGTGGTGTCCACATTAAGGCGTATTTAATCTCCCTCGAAATCGCCCGAGATCCGACATATCGTGCACGTTCCGGTTCTGAAAACGAGATTTATTACATGTGCAATGAAGCTTCGTAAGAAAACACTGCGAATATACGAAGTATCTCCCAAATGACGCTGCCCAAGGCGAGAACGGACTTTCCCCGAAAGCCTCTTTGACCGCGATTCCTACTCGCGGAAGCTCACTCGGCGGCCTGTAAAAGTGGAGGACCAAGAATACCGTCGCTGGACCAGCAGCATCTCGCGGACCCCGCTCTGTCGAATCGTGCCAAGCGCACGCTCGACGGCCCGAGATAGCTTCGCTCGGGAATGCGCGCTATCGCTATCACGAGGCACGGTTAAAATCGGCGTTCTCTCTCTCTCTCTCTCTCTCTCTCTCTCTCTCTCTCTCTCTCTCTCTCTCTCTCTCTCTCTCTCTCTCTCTCTCTCATTTTCTCTGTCATATTTTTGCCAGATGAGAATTCATGTTTGTTTTAATTTATTGGTGGGGCGAGTAAACACCCCACCTTCCAAAAATTTACCTTTCGCTTTTATATCTTTTTGGTCCTTTAGTTGGTCCTTTAGTTTGGTCCTAGTTATTACTGCTATAATGTTAGTAATAATAACAAAAAAATAGTTACAAATAACTATTATTACAATTAACTATTATTTATAACTATAAAAATGGTGCACCTAACCATAATTATTTAACTTTTAATTATAGTCACAAATATCATAAATTTTTCTCTCAGTGTGTGTATTCTTGTATGCGAGAAATTATTTATGTCCAACTCCATCTAAAGTATGAAAATTGATATAACAGATACACACACACATTCTGTTATTGTAACAGAGGACACATTCTCTCTCTCTCTCTCCCCCCACTCTCGCGAGTGCACGAGACATCGTTCATCGCCGGTCGGGGCATTGGCGCCGCGAGATGCTATCCGCGAGCGATGCTATCAGCAGCCGGAGATCATCGACGAGGACGATGGACCGCCGATTCCGCCTCGGCCCGCGCTAAATTTCTACGCCCGTCGTTCTGCCGAGGTGCCTCGGCGCATCTCGCGCCAGGAACCATCATCGGCGTCGCTGACGACACCGACGCGACGACGTCTCCGAGTGAGGGATGGCCGACGGACCGGCGCCTGCCATCACGCAAATGGCGATCGAGAAGTAAAGTCGTCCAATGTGAAAAAGAGTTTTAGAAAAAGGAATTTTGCTATCACGTCGAGAACCGCACGTTCTGTGAGAGCAAGGCTAAACCTCACTATCACCGCGGCGAAACTTGTTCCATTTGTAAAACGGAGAAAGGTTTCCTCGTCAAGGAAACCTGTTCGCGAAAACAAAAATTTGTCGCTATAATTAGTTCATCATTAGTGAACGTGTCGCTGCCTCGACAGCGGGATGAAAATCGATCGGTCGTACAGCGGAGTTATTTGCAGATTCAGCGAATTAGAGTCCTAAGGGCCGGTATCACCATCTTCGATTAACATGATCCTCCGATTAAACTCACTCTTCGTCTCTTTCTAATTGTTCAATTAGAAAGAGACGAAGAGTGAGTTTAATCGGAGGATCACGTTAATCGGGGATGGTGATACCGGCCCTAAGGGCCAATTTCACCAACCACGGTTAACTTAACCGGCCGGTTATTTCATTAGAATTGACCAATCGCATTTGTTAATTTTGCTTAACGACAAATGCGATTGGTCAATTCCAATGGAATAACCGGCCGGTTAAGTTAACTGTGGTTGGTGAAATTGGCCCTAAATAATCAGAGAAGCGCAACTCAGGGCTCGCTTGCTGATTGGCTGACCGCGGCCACCAATCAAAACCGAGAGTGTTGGGCCCGCAGCTGATTCCGTGTGTAAGTAACGTATTATGTGAGTAAGAAAGATTAATATTTGTAATTAACAAAAGAATTTGAGATATTCCTGATATTCCTGATATTCCTAAAACAAAAACATAGCTGAATGACCAAATTGTGTCAGATACACAGAGGTTACTTTGTTTACAAGGGGTCAGCTGCGGGCCCAATGGGAACCATGGAGGGGGTAAAGATTGCGCTTCTCTGATTATTTAGGACTCTACAGCGAATAAAATCAGCATTCTCAGGTCTCTTTTCCATGTAACAACTGGCGAGTGTACGAGACATCGAGGCTAGCTACGATCGCACGAAGTATATCTGCGTCGACAAACCCTTTTCTCTCCATATGAAAATCGAAGAGGAACGCGATCGGTCGAGGACGCGCGCGGCATCAAGTGCAAGTTCACCGGAACCGCGGTGCATCGGTTCCTCCACCTCTGCCGCTCTTCGTCGCCTCTTTCAGGATGCACCTGACCGGAAATTAGGTTGGCCGGTGGCGGAAGGCTCGTGGCTCGGTATCGCCAATTGGCGTTATTAATCGGCCGTCGCGACGGCGAACGTCGACGCATTTCCTTCTTCGACGTCCCGCGAGAGAGATTCATCTCTTGGCATCCGTCGCCTGCGTCCCGCCGCGACAATAATTACGAGTTATGTTGTGTAATTTGCGGTATATTCGCTAATCCAGCCGACGGTCTAATTTGGGCGAAGACATTTGGACGGGATCCGCGATACCTCGGTAATTAATCCCGACGGCTCAATGAATGCGAGTGAATTCTGCTGGCATTCGAACGGTATGGCGACGTAATAAGTCACGCCGTCAGGTTACATTGTATTACGTTACATACGGACAAAAATATTACCGTTCGTTAAACCGCCATCGACTCGTCGAAAGATATATACTCGTAGCTTCCAACGTCAAGCTAGATTAATTGGGCTGAAGTAAATTAGTCGATCCTGTTTGCAATCCCAATTAAACAGCTTGGAGTCTAACTTGTGAATAATATCGCTAACATATTATTAAACGCCATAAATTGTTAAATATTATTAACGCCTAATTGATATCTTCGAGTCAGCAACAAGGCATCATTCCTCTCGCTACGTATATAATAAAACCATATTTATTTCTTTAAGAATCTTCGCTCGAAACCATTTGTTTTCGCGTAACTAGGTTTTCAATTCCTGCGTGAAAATATGTCTGCGTTCCAACGGTTTCAGTGGTTTCAAGTATGAACTAACAGATATTAATTTTCAAACATTATTTATTTCCGTCGAGAATCTTATTCTCGACGCTTATTTCCATTGTGAATCATCGAGGTTTCGATTGGTTATACGCATTTCTATTGTGTCAGGTCTTCAATCTCTCCCGCGCGATGCCATAATGCGCGGCGTGGCGAGTTTCGAGATTAGCTTTAAAGCTCGAAGAAGAAGAAGGAGAAGTAGAAGAAGAAAAGGAGGAGAAAGAGGAAGAAAGGTTACGTAAGGGGGAATAAGTTCGTTCGGCCGGGTTCTTCATTCCAGGTCCAATACAACTTCAACGTCTTCATCGTCATCGCTCCTCCTCGTCGCACCTTCTTCTTCGTCGCGCACCATGCGCCGCCATGCCACCTTAGTCTTCGCCGCCTCCTTGCCTCCTCGCCGCCATGGCTTGCTTGCTTGCTTCTGGGGCTGACAGCAGCTATTTTCGTTTCCCAGCGACAATATAGCAGCCACGGCTTAGGTCGCTCTCGCTGAGCTGAGCTACGATCCACCTCTACCCGGCTCTCTTTCCTTCGGCGGTTTCTGCTTCTTATTTATGGAATCCCTTACCTCTTCTGAAATTATTCTCTCGCCCACTATCGCCTCCTCTGAATCATCGTTACGCCGATGGTGAAGTGCAGAATGCCGCCGGCTAAGGCAACCGAATAACACATCTCGCGTGATTGTACATGGCGTTTCATGAAATACGGTCTTCTAACTTCGGGGATGAATTTAGCACACAGAAATAGCGAGAAAGATTCGAGCAAATATTTGTTTCTTATCTGACCCAGTTACAAGCGTGGTTCAATAATTCTCGTAAGTCGAGCTGGCATAAGCGGAAAACGTTGAAGCAGGAACAGAAATGGGAACGTCTTCGAAGGTGTCGTTTACCCAGTTTCTGTTCTCGGCACCTTCCCATTCCTAGCTTATTCTTAAACGTATATCTACATGAATTTTTTAGCGATAAAATAATACGTTAATCCAATAAAATAAATTTCTTCCCATGAATGGCATTTCGACGAACTTCCAACTTTTATATTCGACTTGACGAACGCTAATAAAAATCGTCCGCGTTTTCTTTTCCGTGTGTATTTTCTCCTTTTTTATTTCTACTTTCATTAGCTTTTTTACGATTTATTTTTGCGTTTGTAGCATGAGACGTGATGTTCTTCGCGTTTGATCATGAGATCACAGTTACGAAGAGGATACAAAGACTAAAGACAAGAACGTCTGACGCTCGTTTTGTAATTTGTTCTTGCTCAGTACTTCTGTACCACGAATATCTAGACGTGATGCGTTCATCTCGGAAATATCTACAGCTAAAGATGGACGATTCGGTTAATGGTGGATGCAATAATAATCGGAATTCCGCAGTCCTCCTCCTTCGCTCTTGCCGATGTCGTTCCGGTTTCGCAGCTGGATGCAACTGGGTGATCGCGGTGATGTGAGCGTCGCCTTATTCGTGTATTCGTCTCGCGTTCCCGCGTATATTTGCGTATGTCGCGTTAACGCACATTCATCCGCCCTGGGCCGACTACGCGCCAGCGAGCGAATGACGTCAAGTCAATACAGTCATCGTCGAAAGATGCAATTTCCTCGACCCCCTTTTTTCCTTTACCCTCTCGCGAGATGCGCGTCTTCCTCGTCCTCCTCCGCCGCCTTCGTTACGGCGAGAAGCGGGGGTGATCCATGATCTTCCTTCCTTCCTTCCTTCTCGATGTTGATGTGCTGATGTGTCGTTGCGGCTATCAAAGACCGGATGTACTCGCCAATGTGCACATTTCGACGCGTGCCAGTCGCTATATTTCCGATACGTAAAAATAAATAGATCTTTTTAGTGTCGATGAAAAATTAATGCTGCTACAAATTTTCTTATTGCAGTTTTGATTCGTTGCTTCCAAATATTAAATCCACTTCTTCACTCTTGTCGCTTATTTTTTTTTCTTTTTTTAACAAAAACGTATTTGAAAAATATTTATCGCGTTTAATCAATTAGGTATTCGCGATCGAAACCGATTTTTATAATTTCTTCATTGAGCAAGAAAGCTAACTCGGCAAAATAATATATAAAGTAAGAGATGTTACTTCCTGGCACTTCAGAATAATGAATTTTTTCTTTTTTTTTTTGAGAGAGAACTAGTTGTAGAACTAGACAATATAAATATAGAAAACACAGTAATATATACATAAAAAGAATAAATCCCAATGAAGAAATAAACAAATATTAATTTTATATAATCTTATATACTATTATACTTTAACTGTTAATTATTATACAATATCAAATATATTATACAATTTAAACTAATTATAGTTTATTCTTAGTAAATTATATAAAATAATTTGGTAATTATATATAAAATTATATAAAATTTGACACAATTACCAATTTTGCAACTGCAAATTATTTCAATAGATATTCTTTTTATCTTTTTTTTTTGCAAAACTGTATTATTTTACCGGTCTCAAAATATCCCAGAAGAGATCGCTAGCGCACGGGCGAGTTTTCGTGTTGCACGCTCGATATTATCAGAGAGAAGCCTGAAAGTGGATGCTTACGGGTTAATATAAGTTTTTCTTACCAATTAAACGACTCGCAATGCCACTCTTCCCGATGTCGGTCCGTTCCGTGTTCGCGAAGGTCCGTAAATGAAACGGAAACGGAATAAAGATGACGAAAGGCCTCCGCACAATCAAAAATATAAGGAACAAGGAACAGATATTAGCGATTGGGATGAGGAAGAAGAAAGAAGGAAGAATCTTCCTTGAATCTGATCCTTGTTCCTTATATTTTTGATCGTGCGGGGGCCTGAAGGGTCTTCAACTTCACGCGCGGTCAACTTCACGCGGCAAGAAAAACAGAAAAGTCTAACAATAAGGCCCAGTTCCACAATCTCCAGTTAACTTAACCGGCCGGTTATTCCATTGGAATTGACCAATCGCATTTGTTAATTTTGCTTAACGACAAATGCGATTGGTCAGTTCCAATGGAATAACCAATCGGTTAAGTTAATTGAAGATTGTGGAACTGGGCCTAAATAATGTCAATTTGACATCATATTGACCAAATTTATGACATTTTTTGCTCATGATTGAAATCTCGATCTAAAAATCAAAAAGACATAATAAAAAACCCAAGTAGAACACGAAAGTCATGATGACGTCAAAATGATGTCAAAGGCGTCATTTTAGCATCATTTTGACGTCATCATGACTTTCTGTTCTACTTGGGTAAGGAGTCAATATAAAGTCATTTTTAAGTCATCTGAGATCGTGATTTCAATCATGACCAAAAAATGACATAATTTGGTAAATATGATGTCAAATTGACTTTGACTTTTCTGTTCTCCTTGGGAAGATGCAGCGCGGCGGCGCGCGGCGTGGCGGCGCAACACGTCCTGCGCCTAACTTCGCGTTCATGGTTCATACATTTTCCGTATTTTAACACTGACAATGTTATATGCTTTTCTTTTATACGGACGTTATTTCACATAATAATTTTGTTTCTTACCGGGACGCATACTCTTTTAATAACTCTCTATTTTCTCAAGAGCGCTCACTGCGACTACCACGATACTTTTCGCACCGCGCGTCGTGCATCGCTTGAATTTTCTCGAATTCATAAATCGAGATAACTTGACGGCGTTTCATTGCCAAACCGGCAGATATAGGTACATCGCTCTAAAAACCGAACGTTCGAACGGGATGCGCCCGGAAGTAGCGGACCGGTCGTGCAGATTTTTTTTTCACGCGGCCTCACAAATTAGTCCTGTTGCAATTGCGCACCCTTTGTGCCCCTCCGCGTGACATGCCCGTCGTACAGAGAGAAAGAGAAAGAGAGAACGCGTCGGGAACTCCCCGTGTTCTCGGCTTTTCGCAGATCTGACTCGTTTTGTGTTCGCCGTTTCGTTCTGTTGACTGTTTACCGTCGCGCTCGTCGATTGACCATAACCTACAAATCGTTTGTGTCGCCGAGTGAGCTCGCGCACCCGGGCGATTCGCGACCTGTACGGGAAGGATATCCCCGGCGGCGATTCCTCGGCGTAGCTCGGTCTCGTCGAGCACGTGAATATCGTTGTCGGCACGCCTCGGGGAGGGCTTCGTCATCGCGAAAGTATGCCCGAACGAGGGTCGAGGGCGACTTGCATTAGCCGGAACGTAGGTTGAAGCGCTTCGTCGTAGGGTACTTGTCTCGGTGGAGGACACCGGTCGAATCGGTACGCGATGGACGTGGAGAAGATCGCGATGTTCGCCGGCGTGGGCTTCGCCATCGCCGTCGGCCTCTTCGTCCTGTGGGGCCCGTCGCCCAAGCCCAGGAAAAAAGGTGACGTCCAGGCTACGGTTTCATCAAATGATTAGCGAGATCATGTCTTGTTGTCTTTGCGCTTCTTTATTTTTGTAATGAAGCTAAGACAAAGTAGCTATGCGTTGTCGATAAGATCTTTCACCGCTGAATAAAAGTATAATTTACTGTATTCGTAATTTGTATAAAGGATTGGATATATAATTCCTTTGGAGATTTTAAGCTAAATTATCCGGTCCTGGATTTATTATAAAAGCAGAATTATTGTGCTTTTTAATTATATTTATGCTCGATTACTTAATATTTATTTTTTAGTTATTTATTGTTAATTATCAAGATTTATGCTTAATATAAGTCAAATCCTGATGTTTAATTGTGACTTTATTTTTACTGTCTGCTTCTAGGTCAAATTGTTGGGATCAACAATTTGGGATACACATGTTTTCTGAATTCTCTTTTGCAAGCCCTGGCTGCTTGTCCCTCGTTTATTTTCTGGCTTCAGAGACAGCAGGAGAAGAAGGATAGAAACTTTGCTGATACCCTGCTTTCTGTTCTCAAAAGTACGTCTTTGATCTGATATTATTAATATTATTTTACTTTAATTCTCTGTGAATTTAAAATTGCAATGTCTAGTCCTTAATCGTCAAGTTTATTTCTTCTGGATTTTTATTATTTTTTCTTGTTACGCAACAACCTCATTTTTAATCTGATAGTATTTTTTTCATAAAATTTTTAGAATTTTTTTCTTTTGTTTTTTATTCATGTTTTCATATCCTTGTTATATTATACTGATCTGTATCTATCTGGCAGAAATTAATGGTTTTGCGGATGATCTGTACGGTAATGTGACACCCGTCGAAATCATCTCTTCCGTCGGCTCG
Organism: Aphaenogaster ashmeadi; assembly: GCA_003063805.1. Lineage (NCBI taxonomy): Eukaryota > Metazoa > Arthropoda > Insecta > Hymenoptera > Formicidae > Aphaenogaster > Aphaenogaster ashmeadi. The sequence continues at coordinate 164,356 of NJRQ01000141.1, forward strand.
CTGTGGAATTTTGGGCCTGGTCATCAAGACGCTCACGAGCTGTTTCATGTGGTTCTCAGCGCATTAGATGTTGAAATGCAATCTGCGAATAGGGTACGCAATATTGTATGGCAACAAAAATTTTTTTGCCTTCAAGACTTTTAGGCCAATTGCTGAAAAATTTATTCATGATTTTAGAAAGGTTGTTTGTCCGATGCACTGCCACCAAGTCCGATTATCAAGCCAGATATAAGAGCAACGGGCGATACCCTAAATCTTAGAAGCGCCTCTTGCAATGACATTGCGTCAGTGAAGAACAATTCGGATAATCCGAAGGGCTTCGACAAAAACTGCAATAATCAGATGATGACCTCGACCTCGTCCATATCTTCTAATATGTCTCCGAACTCGTGCAGACCCGGTATGATCCTCGCTAGATCCTCAGAGCTGCTATCGCGATGCATTCAAAGCAATGGCGACTGTTCGAGCCTCTTCAGATCATGGAAGTCCCTGTGCGCTATGTCGTTCACCAACATTCCTTCGGTCTCAGTGGAAATGCATCCGTTCTCAGGCTTGATTACTAGCCAAGTTCAGTGCAGCGACTGTTTCTGGAAGGTATCGTTACGAAAACAAAAAAGAATTTTTCTTGTTGCTAATTCATAAATAATTCTTTTGTGCGATCCTTCCTTCAAATATTGGTTATCAATTCGAGCATTTGCACATTTCTTCTAAACTGCAAAAAAAAGTTTACTAATAATATTGTTTTATCCTTCTCGCTCTATCAAAGTATTTTATAGTTCTAGTGTAATCTTAAATTCTAATTTTTATATCTTATAGTTCTAGTAATCTTAAATTTTAATCTTAACACTAAAATTCTATCCTTAATAGTGCTAAATTCTAATCTTGGTCCTCATTTCTTTATTGCAGTCTTCAGTGCGTTACGATAAACTTGAGACCTTGTCGTTACCATTACCGCCGCTCACTTCGTCGTTCTTGCCGCAGCATCACACTTTGGAGTGGCTGCTGTCACGTTTTGTGGACAGCGAAATTGTGCGCGATGTGCAATGCGATGGATGCTCGTCGCGTTGCACCGCCATCAAAACTCTTACTCTCGGCAAATTGCCCAAGTGTTTATGCTTGCATATCCCAAGAACCACGTGGAGCTCCTCAGGCATGCCGATTAAAAGGGACGATCAGATCACGTTTCCCGAATTTCTGGTCCTAGATCCGTACACTTATACGGAGACAAAAAAGAGAAGCGCGCAGGTGATTTATAAAAAGATTTATAATAAATTTATCAAATTAAAAGTTCATAGATAGTTAATTTGCAATCCTAGATATAATTTTTAGTCTAAGTTTATGATTGGCCAGTTCAATCAATTTAATCGAGAATCTTTATTTATAGGGTGACGCAAAGTTTCTTGGTAACAGTTTCATGACGATACAGGGTAAACACAAGTACCGGTTGTGCGCGGTAATCGAACACCGCGGACCAGTGGATTCCGGCCATTTCGTTTGCTTCAGACGCGGAAACAAAGCGGATCAATGGCTGTACACGTCCGACGTCATTGTCGAGACCGTCTCATTGACGCAGGTGCTGCTTGCCAATCCGTACCTGCTCTTCTACGAGCGCATCAACAGCATTTATCCTAGCTAGGAACAAATTTTCGAAGTGATAGGCAATCTATAGGAATTACGAAATGACGCGTTGATTGATAACCGGTCCGCTCTTTTTAGTCATACTTTCTCTGTTACGCTTTTGGTATTTAAAGCAAAGCAATTGCGTAACAACGGAAATAATACAGAGAGATAGAATTGCAAGGAATTGTAAACAAGCGTAAAAAGAGCGGCTAGAAAGAACGGAGGATTTGCGGAATACAAGAGACTGTCGAATTTTCCATAATGAATTTAGTATCGCTCGATATTGCGCGATAATACTTTGTTATAATATGCGACTATGAAACGTGTGTCCTTAGGTGATATTTTATAGCAGCAGCGAAATGTATCGAGTATATAATCTAAAATTCAGAAGTATTTCATTCGCGACGGATGCGTTAATAATTGCCATTATTAGATGCTGACAAATATACCGGAACAGTTAGTTTCGTGAAACTAAAATTTCATGCTTCTATAACACATCGTGATAGTAGATTTCTACCAGAGAAGACGGTTAATTCTTACAAATCGTTTTATCAATTCGCCGTCATTATATCTTTATTTTAACGAGGACTAAGATCGTGCCAATAACAAATTCTTCGAATTAAATTTATTGAGGGGGGTAAGCGAGATGATCTTGTATTTTTTATTACGTTTATATTTGGGGCTCTTTGAGCTCTTGCGTATAGTGCAATTGTTAAAAATAATACTATTATCGAAGACTGCGAATTTGTTAATTTGTATATATCAAAGAATCATTTTCCTTTTTCTGGTTGGCATAAAGGAATATGCGAATTACCAGAATAGGTTTACTTTAAGAGAACACAATATTAGATATACGTAAATATGTAATTTAAAGTCTTATGAAAAACATACTAAAGTGGAATAAAATTTAGAATGCAAGATCCAGATATACTTTATTGAAAACCGTAATGATTTTCCCTTCTCCACAGTCTAATTTCGATTAAAATAATAGATTTTATTAAAGTAAATTGGTCAGACTTTTTAAATTGCACATTCTTTATTTCCATATTTTTTCAATTTTAAGCTGAAGTATTTGATATAAATATATTATTTACTTTAAATATTTTTATATCAATTTAGTTATTACACTTGTCAAAAATTGAATGAAAATGAAAATAAATAAAATATACTTTAGCCTGGTTCTACTCTCTCCACTTTATTTTTCTTCTATCCTTACCTTTATCTTACCTTCCCGAAGTACTAACCTAATCCCAACCTAACTTGCTTTCAAAAGTCACTTTATTACGAACAGTGGATATTTTGATCTTTACATGTTTTTATCCTGTCTTTCCAACACTAACATAATATAAACTATTTAAAAATTTTTAAAAACGTACTTAATTTAAGTTTACTGAGATAAAAACTTTATATCTCAACTGTGAGACATTCATAAACACAATTAGAGAAAGTAGTTTACTCTGAGGTTAGACTGACGAAATGTAGGGTCTTTTTCTCGGTTTCCAAGAGAAAAGAATGTGCAAAAGCTCAACTGTGTGTGTATTATAGATAATAAATAAAAGCAAAGGTACGTGCAAAAAGTCATATGTAGGAAAAGTTATGCATAAGAGGTATCAAGTATGAATAATTTTCATCTATAACAGAAATTCTTCATTTTCTCTTACAGCAAATTCGATCATCCGCACTACACTGGATTAGTGCATATTAAAAGCTATTGTTCATGAAGTTATTTAAACGTAAAAGCACATGAATATTTTAAATGATTATATAAATAGTCAATAATATCACATTATTGAGCAGAATGTGCATTATAATTTCATTGTGAAACTGATTATATTGCATTTAGATATGTTCCTGGATAGCAAAATGCTAGCAGTATGCCAGCAATTGCCAGCAGATTCGATCATGATTTTAGAGCAGATTCTTATCCAATGTGTCCTCTTTAAGCTTTCTGCCATTCCGAATTGCCAGCCATAATATAACAACAGAAATGCAGCAGGAATGGAGCATACCATGCCATCATGAGATGATAAGGCCTGCTCGTTTTCTGATACATTTCTACCGATATTAGAAGCAACAGCTGAGCACAGTCTGCTCAGCTGTTGCTGGAATTCTACTAACATAATATGCAATACAGTTTGCAATACATGCTCTTGGCAGGTTTGGCTATCTGGGTTCATATGTAACAGCCTTTAATGTGCATTAATCCAGTACAGTGCGACTGATCGAATTCGTTATATAAACAGTTTTCTCTTATAAACAGTTCTGAGTCTGTTATTTCTCGTTAAAGTTGACATAAGCAAGGATGGCCGCTCCGATCAGCACTGCCATGGATAGTTTGAGCGCCGCTCTCAAGTCCAACATTATTCCTAACCAGGAGTATCTGCTGCAGGGATCGGTATTGGATACTTCTGTGGAAGTACTGCTGCACAGACTTCGTGGTTTATGCGACAATGTAGACCATGGACCGGAAGGTTTCTATGACCATGAGATGTGTTTCAGCATCCGCAGGTACAATAATTTCTTTCCGGTTCCGCTTTCTGATAGATGTCATAGCCATAAGAAATATAATCAAAGTCGATTTTTGTGCATTGAATTGCAAGTATTTGTTTGGCTTTTTTTTCAGATGCTCTCCGCAGGAACAACCACTACTGCTGCGAGTGCGGCGTACTCTGGACCCGGGCTACGCAGACATGCCGTGGCAGTTGCGATACATCGGTCAGCCCGAACTGGGTGATAAATCTCGACCTACGATCGTTCGCAGCAGTATCGACATCGCTACTAGCAACACCGTGGTGGAGTTCCTCACCGAGTTGGGCTGCAAGCTGGACTTCGAGTACGTTACTCGTGGCTACATGTTTCGCAAGGGCCGAATGAAGATCACCGTATCAAAGATCTTCAAGGTGAACCAGGGCAAGGTGCCAGAGGGCGTGCCGGAAATGATTTCGCAGAGTTATCTGGTGGAACTTAGCGTATTGGCCCCCACTGGGCAGGACGCCATAGCAGAGGACATGAGGATATTCGCGGAACAGTTGCGACCTTTAGTGCAATTGGAAAAGATAGATTACAAGAGATTGGTCCATTAATTGTAAAATTTTCCTATCACTTTTGTATGAGGTAGCTTGTGTACGTTATAGTGCATCGAAAAATAGGAATGGTCGTCATGTAAAGATTCGGAAAAAACACAGAGGAAATTTTTTTACAATATTTTAGTTGTAGTCATATTTTAATATTCATCGTAATTCAATATAAGATTTTGCTTTGCCTTTTAATTTTTTACTTAGACTCATCACGATTTATTAAATATTTTCCACATTCATTCATTAAGATACGACGTAGCGTGAAAAGTATTTTTTGTAAAATGTATAATGTTAATTAACAAAACCGAAAGGGAGAGAGTGACTACAAGATTATTTATGTATAGATATCTTAAAAGTTAATGGAACAATAAATAAGAAAATCGATATTTAATATAATAAAAAGAAAATTAATATATATGATAGTTTAAAAAATTTGAAAATTCTCTTTCTTTTAAACAAACATTTTATTTTTAAATTAAAAATTTATAATATCGTCGAAATACCGACGTGAAGAAGTCGCAAAATCTTGCCGCGATTAAAAAGCGATGTACACTTGATCTAATAATTAAAAATACGACAAATATTATGAAAAATGTTAATTTATACATTTTTAATTCAGATCTCATTTAATTTAGCATTTTTTAAATGTAGTAGTAAATAAATATTTATTTTTTACTACCTGCTATTGATACTTAGGTCAAATGTGCGTCTTATAACTTTCATTTTGTCATTTCAAAAATATTTATTAACATATAAAATGAATAATGATCATGTATAATAACATTAGCGCATTAAATATTGTTAATAATGTTTCTATATTATTTTAATTGTTTTATCACAATTTTAAGAATAAACTCTTTATTGACTTAGAAGTAGCGCGAGAACCTCCTTTTAGAATCAGTTTCCTCAATGAATATTGAAAGTAAGGCCCTGCGCACAATGCAGAAATATTAGATATTAGGAATAGGAATTAGAGTTTTAGAATCAGTTTCCTCAATGAACATTATAGATAAATAATAAGTTATGTTGTGTCTCGTATAACACATTTATGTCTTATATCTTATTAATATCCATTGTGCGTTACGTTCAATATTCATTGAGAAAACTGATTCTAAAATTTTAATTCCTATTCCTATAAACCTTGTGCGCAGGGCCTAACCCAGGTAGCAAGCTGACGTTATTTGTCGTCATTTTGACGACATTAGACGTCATTTTGACGTCAAAATGACGACAAATAACGTCAGCTTGCTACCTGGGAACGCACAATGGATATATTAATAAGATATATATAAGACATAAATGTGTTATACGAAACGCAACATAACTTATTATTTATTTATAATGTTCATTGAGGAAACTGATTCTAAAACTCTAATTCCTATTCCTAACATCTAATATTCCTCCATTGTGCGCAGCGCCTTAAAAACAATTCTTGTTGACATCCCGTTAAACCCGCGCTTGACTCCGGAGTACATACCAAGCTACTAAGCTAGCGATGGCGCTTCCGAACAAGTCGGCGGGAGGGCGGGAGGGATCGGTTCGATCCGGCTGCGTTCGGGCGGCATTCGGGCGCCATTTTGTAGCATTTCTACGTGTGTCGTAGCGCGTTGCGGGTGCGAGGTATCCAGTGTGTGTAAACTCTTGCACAGCGAATCTCCCGCAGGTAAATACGGGCCGCACGGCCGGCATATCCTCGCGCGGAACGTTTCCCGGGTCGTGCCTATTCGCTCGTCGGCGACGGTGGACACTCGGTTGCGGGAAGAAGCGCGGAAAAACCCCGGTGGCGTCGATGCGGTCCGCAGGAACGCCGCTGTCGTCGCGGCCGACAAATCAACATGGCGGGAAACTCGTGGCTTGAGGGAGGGAAGGGGGAGTGGAAGCTGAACGTTCGAGGGAGGACGAAGGCTGGCGTTCGTAATCGGTTCTTATATTTAAGATCGTCTTAGGTACAATCTCGAGATATCACGAATCAATCGCAGAATTGTATCAGCGTCTCGAGACGTTACTTAAGACGGTCTTAAAATGAGGGCGAACCCTGAATACCGGCCGAAAACTTTCGGAGTAACGCGAATGTTTTACGTTGATCGTCGATGGGTGTAGTGGAGTAGAGGGGAGGGAGAAGAAATAAACGGTCTTTAATCTCGGGAGTAATTTATTGAGTTTCGGAATCGCGCGACTCACGATCGGGCGGAACGATTCTTTCCTTTTGTTCAGTTCTTTTCTCTTTTTTAGAATTTTTCTAGGGTGCTTTATTCGCGTCTACTGGACATGGGCGATCACGGTACGCAATAAGAAAGATAGTTTGTACAATATTTGCTATGTCGTTTCGGCTATTACCGCTGAATTATTTTGATTGTTATAATTAATACATCTTTTAATACATTATATTTAAATTATATAGTTATAATTGTAATGATGTATCGAGGAGCAGATAGAAATTAAGATCAATGTAGTAGTGCTGTTGATTTGTAAATCGTGCCTCGATTTCACTTATAAGTGCTTCAAGTCTATTCTGCCTTTTGCATTATTTATATTGAGAATTGATTTGTACTGAAAATATACGTAAACTCTCAGTTTCCCATTTGTATTGAACTCGCATTGCATTGAGTACATTGGCATAGCTAGATACATATCTTTGGATTGTGTTGTGATTTGGGATTCACTTGTTCGCAGGCAAAAAAATGTCACGCTACCGTGAATGGGATCTGTCCTGCAAGGTTTACGTCGGCAATCTAGGCAGCAGTGCTAGTAAACATGAGATTGAGAGCGCGTTCAGTAAGTATGGTCCGTTGAGAAATGTATGGGTAGCCAGAAACCCACCTGGCTTTGCGTTTGTCGAATTTGAAGACCCACGAGATGCTGAGGATGCAGTGAGGGGATTAGATGGAACGTAAGTATGAGAATTAGTAATCCTCTTATTAATCCTCATCTTCAATGATGCTATAATCCGAGTCGAGCTTTAAGAAAAGTACCTATGCTTTGTATCAATAATGATAAACTGATAAGTTTTCTGGTAACAATGAATTTTTAATTCATTAATATTAAAGCTCAGATATAAGCAAATTGATGAATAGTAGAGGAAACTATATTTCTTGTTTAAAAAATTATTAAACAATATTTAATAAACAATTTATTGTTTAAACAATATAATTAAACAATATTAATAAATAATTATTAAAAACTGTGGTTATTTGCAATGCGATTACTAAATATCAATTGTCTATCTACTAAAATTATATCTAAAATAAATACAATTCTCTCCAAAGAGAGAGAAAAATAGTTTGATACAAGCAAGATCACTATTTCAGAGCTGAGAACATCAAATGACATATTTTCCATCTTTCAGACGATGCTGCGGTACTAGAGTGAGAGTTGAGATGTCCTCGGGAAGAAGTCGCCGGGGCGGTGGTGGCCGTAGGCCTGGTCCTCGTTATTCCAGGTAAGGGATTCCGCGGCATTTCGTAACAACCGCGAACTTTACAGCGAAAACAAGCGTTAGAGCTGTGACACGGCTAAGCGTTCCTCGCCAACGTAGGTATTCATGGTGCAGTAGAGCCTGCCTCTTGACCTCACAGCAAGAGTGCGCTCTTATCAGTGTAACGAACAATGCACGAGTCTTTGTTCCCCCCAATGAATATTTTATCGTGCATATCACTACCGTGAGACTTGATATTTTCCCTTATGTCTCTGTCTAGGAATATCGAGATATATATATATATATATATATATATATATATATATATATATATAGTTAGTTTACATATTAATATATATTTTATATATCGTGGTTTTTTTTCTTTCTCTCTTCGTTGTCGTGTGTCTGGCTAATCCTCCTTTTCTTCGTTCACGATCGTGAGTTCGCAGTTTGAGATTGCCGATTGTTTGAATTTAAATTAGGCCGCACGATGCCTCTCGTAGAGATTACTATAGATGATAAGTCTGCATGAATATGGTAGAAGGTTAATTCCGAGGATTAGCCAGAGCGCGGCTAATTCTACTGCATGTTCGCGTGGACAGGGAAATATCGGACCACCAAATCCCAGTTTCTAAGTACTAAGGCAAAAGATTGTGAGGAATAAGTTGAAATGTGTTATAATAACATATAATTATTTCATCATCCTTAAGGGTTAATTAAATGTATCAAGCACAGTTAATATTAATTGCTTTCAATTGTGATATCATGACATTAGTTAAATATTTCTTTTAATGCAATTTAAAGAATTTAAATGTTAATTAGTTAATGAGTTTAATTTTATCCATCCATAATATATCAAAGTATAAATTTTTTAAAGTATTCTAAAGATATGTTATATATTACGGATTATATCTATTTTTTAAACACGTAAGAAAAAATATATGATGATATTAACGTATTAATGTTTTTGAATAATTTAATTGAATAATCTAAATTTCTAACTGAATCAGAATCTAAATTTTTAACTGAATCATTTTTTAGTGATGATTCCTCTTATCGGTTCATATAAAGAATATTAATTATGTGTAATATTACATATGTATGTGAAGCATATATTTCTTATATGCTAAATAATTTTTTAACGATTCCTTATAGTCTTTTGATCTTGGCACTCGACTGTCGTGGGTATCACCGCTCATGTCTTTCTATCTCTTTCTCTCGCTCTGTTTCTCATTGTAATGCTCTCGTTCGTACGCTTTAGCAAACAATCGGATCTACGTACGGTACATCTTCTTTTTAACAAATTTGTAGGTCCAGGTCGCGCAGCCCTCGTAGGAAATCTCTTGGTCGTTACCCGAGGTAAGATTCTCCCGCTCCTCTTAGCTCCCCGGTCTCTCCTTTACATAAATCCGTCTCGCTTCTTTTTCTCGGTCCCATTTTGCCGTCGACCGCAATTTTCAGGTGCTAAGACAAATGAAAATCTTTCAAAGCGTAACGCGAGGCGTTCACCGGCAAAACACTTGGCAGACGTATATCAGTTATTCTTAATCTTTTGTAGATCCTGGTCGAGAAGTCCGCGGAGATCATCGAATAGTCGCTACTCCAGGTAATTAATTCCTCCCTTTTTCTCCGCTGTTCGACTATTTTTCGTACATCGCTTCGCAAAAGTTTTCAGAACCTACGGTCCTGGCAAAACGAGATGGCAATCAGTAGGTATCTACGTTTTGCTTGCATTCGTCGTAGTATGCATATACATATCGCACGTATTTTTTATATATCGCGAGATAGTAGTCATTATATTCAGTAGAGACGGTTAAAGACGGAGGACGATAATGGAATCAAATTAATCGGCAAGTTTGGCGAACGAAAATAAAAATTTGCATTTAATAAAAATTCCATATAGAAATTGATTTCGCTATTTATTTCGTCACCGTTCTCTCTGTAAGCGGTTGAAACTCGTAATTGAAAAGTTGAAGGAGACCTTAGGGTAATCCATCATGATTTCGGCGAATCGTATTCGAGCGGCGGTAAAAAAAAAAGAAAAAATAGCCGCTTGATCGGCAATCAAGTTGAAAGTGGGAGGACAGGACTGAACAAACTGTGCGATGGTAGACGAAAATGAGGAGAGATTAGAAATAACGGGATAACAAAGCAGAGGCAGGATTAGGAATTTTAGAGATTTAGTGATAGGGTAGCGTCGAAAGCAACAAAATGCACTCCGGATTTTCGCGTGTGAACTTGCGTGTTGTGCTATTATCGATTTTATTCTTTATTTCAAAATGGGAGATCTTCTCGTGTCTAAAGCGAGATAGGTGAAGATAAAATTGAATACATAGCTTCAAGGCTTAATAGACATTTGTACTTTTTTAATAACGTTATGATAGGATTAATAGCGAATAATAATTTCTTATTGACAAAAAGTACAATATACGTTTTAGATTAATAGCTGAATTGGAATTCTCGATGCCTGTTAAGATCAGAATAATTAGAGATTTTTCATTAATATAAAAAAGAAGATAACGTAGGTAGTTTATTGTTCTTATTCCGTTAAACGGTAAAGAATCTTGATATCGAATATAAATATACTTTTGCTGCTCGTTGAGACTTTTGATATCGAAAGAAGTTAAAACGAACGCACACTGCTTTCATCACTTCTCATCGCACACGCACCGTGGCATGGATGAAGCACGCAGATAATAATTTCAAGCGTACGGAAGTGATCAGTGTGATCTGAACTTGCAATACTTATCAATCCGTTTCGAGGAATCGACATTACACATGCTTCATGCGTCGCGACGAGAACGTGGTGCGTACGGAAGCGATACATCCATCACATATAGATATCCGAATCAATCAGCACGGAGCACAGAGAGGTCCTCCCTTCTTTTTTTCTTTTTTTTTCTCTCGTACGTACTCGAGTGGGCAGTCTAGGATAAACAAGAATGCAAGAATCGATCGGTGAAAAACGGCGAGAAGCGAGCGCGCGTGCAATTGTACATTTCGTTCTCAATTCGTAAACTTTTTTTTTCTCCCCCGAAATGACGAAAGTTCGCGAAAAGAAAAAAAAAGAAATTGAAACGTAAGAAATACGCGATATAGTGGCCAGGAGTATGATAAGGTTGATGATTATATTGCTAAAACTGACGTTTGCAGATTCTACCAGCGTCAGCTCCTAGCTCTGCTCGTCTCCCCGCCACTACTACTACTACTTCTACTACTACTACTACTACTGCTACTACTACTTCTACAGCCGCCGTGAAAAAAGCGTATGCGTACGCGAACAAAAAAAAAGCGAATCGTCAGTCTCGCAATCGTCAATCGAACAAAACTGAACAAAAAAATATGCCTGCCTGCCCACTAACTTCCCAACCAAGTCACCATCAGTCACCACCAAGTCACCGAATATATAGGAAGCCGTCCGTACGTCTGTCACGTCACGTCACGTCACGTCGCCCGTCGATGTTGTGCGTTGTGGTGTTGCGATGTGCACACAGCACACAACGGCGCAACAACCGAAAACAGCAGTTTCCGTGCACCGTCGCCGCTGCCGGAGTACCGCCAGTGCCCGAGACTGCCAGAAAAAAAAGCGAAAAACGTTGCTTTTTTTCGTTGCTGTCCCCCTCCCCCCATCCGCCGTCGTTGCACCGCAAAAAAACCGTCTTGAACCGAACAAAGAAAAATTGTCCACTGCGGGACTCTCCCCTTCGATCACCACTACTACTATTACTACTACTACTCTTCCACCAACCACCACCACCACCACCAACCGACCGACCACCGGGTGTTGTTGTGATCCACCTTCGACTCTTCGTCTCAGCTTTAGCCCCGGGGGACGGCGGCACACATCGAATCAATCGTCAAAAACAAAATTCGCCACCGTGAGAAAAATGTCACCCACAACCGGCCACCATCACCAGTTCGTGAACGAACCAATCGCGATGCAAACCAAAAAAAAAAGAATTAAATCGTCTGTACAGTAATTCACCGGCGCGTCTCTCCATTTGACTACGATCGACTGTCTTCCCGACTGTTCGTCGTTTCGAGACCGACGTTTCTATTCTGCCACTGCCACTGCCACTACTAGTATTACCGCTACTGCTACTTCTACCACTACTGCTACTGCCACTCGTCGACCGCATCACTTAGGGACGTGTGTTAGCCGCAACAACAACTGAGCGCGCGAGAGTTGCCGCCGAGAGATCTTCTCGACCTTCGACTCCTCGAGCGAAATGATCACGCAAAATAAGCGAAATGATCACCACCTACTACACACCATCCCACCACCACCCACCAACCAACCAACTACCACCACCAACCACCACTACATGTTCACAATTGTCTGGTATTTCACCGATTTTCAAAGATTTTTTATCTCTATCTCTATCTATATTTTTATTTTTTTTATATATATCTTTTTTTACTTTATTATAATTCTTGTTTTGAATTTGTAGTCGTTTCGGCGAGAAGTTCTATTTGATTCCGTGGAGAATTAATGCATCTTGTCGAGGCTGTATAAACAGGGACTTCGAAGGAATTGATTAAGAAAATGAAATTGTTTTTAATCAAATTTTTATAAACGAATAATAGATATTTAATTGAATCAGAGAACTCCTGGCCGACACGCATAATACAAATTAATTCGATATCTACATCGAGATGTAACATTTACTGATAAAATTTAATGATTTCACTACTAAAGTTTAATCCTCTACTTTCTTTGATTGGTTTCGTATTCGATTGGTGAGACGTCATTTTCTATTAATTCATTATTAATCGTGTCTAACTATAGTTTTGATACATCACCCTTTAGGTAAAATAGGAACTAGATAATCCTAATTCTCTTACAGTTGCCTTGCGATGATTTTTCGTATCTGTGTTCTATCGCGCCGCTTCGCTCCATTTCGAACAGAATTCGACATAATTTTATAGATTGCAAATGCTTTGTTGTAACGATAAATAAGTGATTATTGCGAAGTAAAAATAAATTGCAAGTAATGTACGAAAATAATAACATTAAATTAGTAATTCAAATTTATTTTAACAATTTAATTTGAGAATAAAAAATTAGGATATTAATTTATCGTGATAATTAATAAATGAATTATTTAAAGGCAAGTAATGATAATTATAATTGCAATCAATAAGTTATTCGAAAGTAATGAATGAATTAATGAAATCATTATTTTAGTAATTAATTGCATTTTAAACAATTTGTTTATTGTAATGATTAATATTTTTTGCCAATAAAATAACGTTAATTAATAATTTAAGGTAAATGATATCAATATTTTGAAATAATGTTTAAAAGATATTAATGTATTATTTATTTGCGGCAATTATGTTTATATTTGCAAGATTCGTGACGGAGCGGAGAGACGCGTTCTAATAATCTCGTCTATTACCTCAAAATATGAAAATTATGTCAAACTGCCTTTAATTTTTTAGGTCGAGATCTCGAAGCCCCCGCAGGAGATCATTGACCCGGAGCCGCAGCCGAGATCGCCGCTCACGTTCGGATTCCCGTGACAGACGGTATTAATATATTAACCCTGCTAATTAAAAGAAAAAAAGTAAAAAAAGAGCAAAATTTTCCTTCATAAATGAAAAAAAAAAGAGACACATTGTAAGAAAAAAGCAATAAAGAGACGATATAGCGCTTTGTGAATGCGCCTTTGAGAACTTTTGTGAAAAATTGTTGTAATTAGATTGATAAAAAGAAAAAAATCCCCTATATATATCATTGTCCGAGAAATTTTGTATTCGCGCGTCGTGATCAAAATTCGCGAAAGAGGTAACATCCTGTCTTGCGATAAGAGCGGCAAAAAGAAGAGAAAAATATAACTACGTCACAATACGCCCTTTTGTCTAAGCTTTGTATTCTTTATCTAATTGCAGTTAGATGCTAAAAGTTCAAGAGAGAGAGGTAGATAGGGAGAAAGAGAGAAAGAAAAATGGACCGACTTTATGTGCCGGATGGAAGACAGAAAGAAAAAGATAAAGATAAAGCGAAAGACAATTTTGTATGTACATAATAAAAATTGATTGTTAACCACACATACATACTACACGCTCGCGTTTGACATTATAAACGACCATGGTAATGCGACAGACAACAGAATAAAAGACATTTCGTCGAATTTTGTGGATTATGCGAATTTAGTCTGTAAGCTATGTTCTTCTCGTGAATTTCACTACTATATATGTACGCGTATACACATACACACACACAAACACAGTCAATTATGATGCACATTGTAACACACTTACACGCATCATCGAATAATTGTGTGCATCATATTAATCTTGTGTGTCAAGATATGCTACTTATAAAGCAACAAAATAAATCCAATAATTACTTTTAAGGTATTTGATTATTATTATTAATAATAATTATAGATTATTACCAGTAATTATCGATTATTTGATGGAAAAACGAGAAGAGAGCGAAAGTTTTTTTTTTATTTTGATGTATTGATTATTTTGTATTTGTACTTGAAATTTAAGACACAACAAATAAACTTGTGAACGATAACATAGATGTGCAATATAATGTTCGGCTAAACTTTTCTTTGTGTATTGCGAGCGTGATGAGAAATTTGCACAATTGTCTTCGTTCTTCACATCGATAATGGATAACATTAATAAATGACAAGTGAGTACTACAATAATAAATACTGTGTAAGTGTAAGTGTGTATGTATGTGTGTGCATTTTTTCCTCACCCGCAAAATTGTATGTAAAAATTTAATCCTTTTTAAGACAAAATTCTAAAGTAAAAAAATCTAGTCTAAAAATTCTTTTATGTGCTTTGGTTCAAAGATTCTTTATTCGATATGTTTATAAGCATTCTGATGAAAGACTTAAGAAAGTAACTTAAAAACAATTAATCAAATTTGTTACATTTAACTGCAGAAAAAATTCGCGTCTTTTTATTTCGCAATAGAAAGTCATAATGTAAAGTTTTGATGATTTCATGTGAGATTAGATATAAGCTGTGTTGCCTAAGGCAATGGCACAAAGACTAACTCCATGCTGGCAGATGTGATACTCTCTCTCTCTCATAGGCAATGCCAGGGTCTCTTCCAGTAGCTTCAAAATTTCCAGAAACGCTTTCAGCGCCTGCTCGTTTCGGTCTTCCTCGAGATTCGTCGATGCGACCATGAAAAGAGCGTACGTGTCCAGCAGAGCCTTCAGGCCCTTCAGGATGTTCGTGCTCTTGCCGCACTTCGCGCATCCGATCATGAATTCGTCTGTGTCGCTTCTGACCAGCAACACGTTGCCGCAGGACGGTCCAGTTTCACATTTAAATCTGGAAAAAGAAGCGATGTAATGATAAAGTTAATGATAC
>NJRQ01000141.1:195954-238015 GCA_003063805.1 Aphaenogaster ashmeadi
TCCGCCAACAGGAACGCGCAATGCGGTCGTTCGACGATCACGATCTCGCCGGGTGCGATCTCTCTGGTCGCCACGGCATGTCTACCAATGTCACCGCCGTCGTCCTTGATTTCCACCGCTCTGCTGCAAGCGGGATGCAGGGGATTCCTCTTCTTCTCGGGTATAAATCTATCTTCTAAACGCGCATTGAGCTTTTGCTTGCTATGAACTCGCGGAGGATTCTTCGTAGCAGCCTCATTAAGCTGTTTGCCCTTGTCCATCACCGCGAGCATCACCCTGATGTCCGCCTCGAACTTCTGCTTACGCTCAAAAGGTATCCTGGCGTCGTCCAGGCCCTGGAGAGCCCGCCTGAACGCTTCGATCGCCTCATCATGTTTCTTCAGGCCTAATAAACATTTTGCCCGTCGCTCTTCAAGTTTATAAAACAGATCCTTCGGGTAACCGAATCGTGAGGCCTCCTCAATGTCCTCCAACGCGTACTCGTGACGCTCCAAGTGGTATAACGTGGCCGATCGATTCGCCAAAATGACACTTAATTCTAAACATTTAGACATTTCATGTTCTCAGCGTCAATAATCGACCGTGTGATTATTAGTGATCGAATAACGTAAAGATAATTGCGGCAAAAATTTTCGAATGGAGAACCGGATTATGGAGAAACAATAGCGATTTATTTGATAGGCGCATTATAATCCGGATTATTATTTTATTTTATATTCTTTTATTATTCTAATATTATATTATATTCTTTTATTATTTTATTTTCTTATTCTAATTATATATAATTTTATATTAATTAGAGAATTGCGAATATATATTAGCAGGCCTGCGGCCGGTTTGCACTTTTCGGCCGATTTTATTTATTGCCATCTTCACTTGTCTCTTTTCGTAAAATCCTGGCTATTCGCGGAAACGTCAGACGCTTTAGTTCAGGGACGATATTATCTGTAAATCGTGTGGGGCTTTGACGCGTGTCCCCCACGCTCTGGGGGTCGATTGTGTATCAAATAACTTGAGTGAAAATTACAAAAGGGAGCAAATTCACTACATGTTGACAATGAAATTATAAATATTATAGTAAATTTGCTCATTTTTATAATTTTCACCAAGTTGTGAGATACACAATCGACTTCCTGTTCACTCTTATTATCTTTATTACCATATTATAAAATTAAAAATAACAATAAAATGGAACAAGTAATTTTTAATTTTATATGATAATAAAAATAATAACAGTAAACAGAGCGCGGGGGACACGCATCGGAGCCCCACACGATTTACAGCTAATATATATCGTCCCTGAACTTAAGCGTCTGACCTGACGTTTCCACGAGTAGTCAAGATTTTACAAAACAAGAGGAGTAAAGATGGCAATAGATAAAATCGGCCGAAATGTGCAAACCGGCCGCAGGCCTGTATTAGATTATGTAGGTAATACTAAATACTAAATAAACATTGTAACGACGAACATCATATATACGCGTTTACCTGTTGATGGCGCTAAAAGGGCTGCATTCGAATACGTCTCCAAAGCCTTCGCAAATTCGCCGTGACCAAAAAATTTGTTTCCGATGTCTTTCAATCTAATAGCGCTGTCGCTATCCTTGACCATAGGTTTTTCCACCTCCAGGGGCAACTGATGGGCCTCGGAGTAGCTCAAAACGAAAGCCACCCTCTCAGCATTCGATTCAAAGGCGGCGAACTTCTTGAAGTCTTGCTGGCGAATTGCCTTTCTCACCGTTAACAAATTCGGACGGAAAAATCCACCGATTTCCGGTTCCGGCTCATTTCCCGACATAATTATTAATTTTTGAAATATTTTTTTTTAGTATTAATATGTGATAACAATATTAAGAATTATACGCATTGAACATAATTATAATTAATCATACTGGAGCACTCTTGGATGATTTTATATAATAATATATTAATATATTTTTATCGAATTAAAAGAAGAGATACTATATTATTTATTTTATATCTATTTATTTTTTTATATTAAGTATGCACAAAATCATATTTAACAAAAATTGATTGGAGTTATTAATTGAAATACGCATCTTTTAATATTAATTAATAGTCGAATCATTTTGATAGTAATTATTAGTTTTTGTAATAACGATATTAATATTTACTTTTTTATTTTACTCCGTCGATCCTTTTTTATTAATTTTTCACGATTAATTCTCAAATTAATTTCTTGGCAAAATCACACGTAGAAACAATATGAAATTAATTTGAATCACTAATTAGAGAACACACTCCAGTGGCATGTGCCTAGTCGACGACTCGAAGTTCTGGCTTCTGGTCGTGTGTCTGGCTTTAGAACCACGCGTGGCTATTTCGGCGTACGCTATTTTAAGACACTTTCGATCTTAATGTAGGTGCGTGTCGTGGCAAGACAGGAACGTGTAATGCCTCCTCGTCGTGTAATGCGACAACGTAACTTTTCCGGATTACAGTAACCGGATCGCACTTGCTGTTACGCCTCGCCCCCTTAGACTTCCAAATCTATGCATCTTTCTGGGAGCTTATAAGTGCTGTTATTATTTTGAGAGGGGAACGAGGAATAAAATGCAGACAGTACTGACGATAAAGAGTATATTTGTTAATGCTGTCATCTGTGCGCTGTAAACTAATTAAACGCTAGACTACGTTACACTTTACGCTAGATCGGTAAATAATACGGTCTATCGCTACGTGAGCTACCTTAAGTTAACAATATATATACAAAACTCAAATTGGCGATGTACAAAATAGGATGTAGGATTCACACGAGACGACGGTGTCGATTGATAAATGATCTCGAGTTATGTCGGTGTCATGATGATATTACATTGATGGTAATGGTTGAAAAAATCTTTCTTTGCACGTTCTAAGTTTCAAGTTTCTAATTTCTTAAGGCGAAAAAGGGAATCTTTGAGGAAGGACATCGATTTGATTATGCATTATTGTGTGATAATATCATATACACATAAGGCCTCTTATTCCGCAATAACCTTTAATAACAATATTACCGAAATATAATATTAATATAATATTCTGCAATTTTTTCGTACGTCGCATATTATACAATAATGTTGATGTATTTTTGTTTCTTGGGACTTTTTCCAGTTGAACGCTGTCGATTAAAAAAGCTCTATGCGCCAAAAATAAGAAACTAGACGACACCATTTGAATGCAAATAATATAATTAATATATTTCCAGATAAAATATTACGAAAAAGCAAAATATTGAATATAAATTTACACTGCAGAATAATTTTGACTGAAACAATCTCCCTTCTTGAACTCATTGAATTTAACATTTCGATCCTCTTTAATCCGCAGCGTTCAATTTCACTCGGAAATATATTCCCTGCAAATCGTATTCCTTCGCGAACGTAATCTTGTTAAATGCAACGGATGAAGATCGCGAAACCATCTCGCGGTCACATCATCATCCTCACAATTCTACTTCTTTATTTACACCCGGGAGACCTCCGGTCTTCGCGGGATATTTATTCTAGAGCCCATCTCGCGCGCGTCCAAGGATCCAGGAGCCCTTAGAAGTCGTACGAACCCTCGTCGTCCTCCTTATGGGCCCTCAGGCCCATCCTGTACACGCCGCCGGCCACGCAGGCGCCGATGAGCGGGCCCACCCAGTAAACCCACAGATGGTCATACTTGTCGTCCACCACAGCCGGGCCCAGACTTCTAGCGGGGTTCATGCTGCTGCCGGTGATGGGCACTGCTGCCATGTGGGACACCGAGATCGTTAGGCCGATCGCGAGCGGAGCCCAACCCTTCACGTCGATCCTCTTCGGGTCCGTGACGGCGTGCACCACCAGCACCAGCAGAAACGTGATGATCGCTTCCATCGCTACACCCTGAGCCGTGGTCACGTCGGATTGCAACGCGGTAGCACCTAGGCCATGGGCGGCTTGCGTTTTTGGTATAATCAGCTGAACGAAAGGACAACTCGGTTAGAATCGATAACATCGTGCGGGAGAAAAGAGGAATTTCTACACGGAAAGAATGGTTTTGCTGAAATGTCTAAAATTTGACCAGATTACAGATGTGAAAATAATTTTGTTGGAACATTAAGATAATTATGTAGGACTCCCAAAATAATTGCTGGAATATGAAAACTTTTTGCAGCATTATCATCATGCTTAAGTGTCCTACATAATTACTTTTAATGGTCTAATAAAATTATTTTCAGATCTGTATCTGGCCAAGTTTTCAGATACTTCAGCAAAATCGTTTTTTACGATAATCAAGACTGTAACGGATAAGATTGTCCGCAGAATAGTTTCAAATTGTTTATGGTAAATTAACGATCGGACTTTTCACTAATTATCGTTGAATTGCAATGTGACGCGAAAGACATATGACGACCGTTCTACATTTTCTCCCGTACGTTGCTAGGTGTTTTTCTTCTACTATAAATTAGACTGCGATGGCGGAGCGTTAAGATGAAAATGAAGAATTTAAATGACGGTTTATTCATCGAAATTAATTCGGGTTATAAAAGATACGCAAATTACTATCACGCACGCACGCACGCACGCACGTGCGCCGCTGTCCTCTCGCGCGCGATCCAGCTGGTCGGCCGCGACCAGTTTCTGATGTAACGGTCGTGGCCGGTGGGGGTCCGGGGAGGAGAGGCGGACCTTGACCTTGCGCAACGGCGATTTAATTGATACGGGTAAGACGGGGCACTTTCGGGGCCCCGCGCCAAATCGAAATGACAGGCTATCAACGATCAATTTCACGCTTCGGCCGGACAATCATTGTGATTACGCGCGCGTGTAAGGAACGTAAGCGTTCACAAATGAAAACGGACGCGCGACGCGCCGACGATCTCCCCGAGTTGCGTTTTATAACTTATGCAATGCGGCCAGCGATGTTCAGTAATTCAAACTCTAAGTAATTTCAATTAGCTTCAAAGATAAAAGAAAATAATTAAATTTTAAATGATAATGGAGATGAAGATTGGTGTACATAGTTCCCCTCTTCATGGCCTAGTTAAATAATAGAATCGGATACATCTAAATCGCTATCCAATCCGGTTGTTTTTCTTTTACTCGGAGAATTTTTTATGAAAATCGAATTTCAAGTCAACAAATAATTTATATTTAGACTAACTTTCTCGAATTCTTCGAAAAGAAATGAATCGGGTGTCGCGACAAACTTTTGAATTTTACGTACCTTGAGGACAGCGGATCCCGCAATAGCGCCACAACATTGGCAGACCACATAACTGATGGTTTTGAGAAAACTGCAATTTCCGCTGATCAATAAGCCAAACGACACGGCCGGGTTTACGTGACAGCCGGAAATCGGACCCAGAACCTAAAATTGAAGAAAAACAAATTATAACATTGTTAATAAATTTTTTTAAACTGTCGCGCTTTCTCTCTTCGTCATAAAACTAAAATTTACGCATAAACTGAAGTGCACAGATCAGGAACAAAGTAAGGTGCGATCTTTTCGTTGTGTCGTAATTTTTACATTGATAACTTCAAAGATCGTCTCTTTGTCCGTTACGGTTACAATTACGTCATGCTATCGTAGTTGTCTTCCATTAGAAATTATTGTGGGAGTGGGTTTACGATTCACTTCTCGATCGATGAGCTTGCGGCTAATAAAACTCGGACCGTGAGAAAATTTCTAAAGCCTCTTTCGCAATTACAAGGTCCCACATCCGCCACGGAGAGAGGGGGAGAGAGAGAGAGAGAGAGAGAGAGAGACAAAATTCATTTCTTGGATTTATCTCGAACAGTTTCTCAACGATCAACGTCACCGCGCGTGGCGTTTTGACAATCCCGCATCGTATGCGTAACGCCTGCTTGTAAATTCCCGTTACGTACCCGGCGTGTAATTACGCAGAGATCGCATGAACGATTCGAGACGATCTCAAGACATGTCCGACCTACTCGTTAGCTAGCTGGATGAGCGGTCGGTTTTTACAGGAACGTCTCTAAGACTACCTCGCGAGAGAATTTCAGAAAACGTCATGCTACACGGAAAGAACGGTTTTGCTGAAAATTTGGCCAAATAAGTAGGACACTCAAGCATGATGATAATGCTGCAAAAAGTTTTAATATTCTAGCAATTATTTTGAGCGTCCTACTGAGTTACTTTTGATGGTCTAACAAAATTATTTTCAGATCTGTATCTGGCCAAATTTTTAGATATTTCAGCAAAACCATTCTTTCCGTGTACAATACGGCATTGTATTTAAATTGATGCGAATAATAATGTGAAAAATAGTCGAACAGTAGAAGATAAATAAAATTTATTCTTCCGTTAGAAATGTATTAACGAGGTATCTTGATACGTTTGTTAATGCACACGAACCTTCGAGCCGAAGGCGTAAACGTGGTCGCATCTAGAGCAGTCGATGTTTGATTTATAGCGGCATTGCGTGTGGTTGCTAATCGATGGCAGATGGTGGCCGCGGTAGGTGAACCAATCTAATTCATATGCACAATTTGCACACACAAATCGCTTGTAAGCCCGCTTGTAAACTCACCTCGCGAATTGCTCGTAAACTTCTACCTGATATTGACGCAGACATTTTGCATTAATAATAACGTCCGAGCATGATTATGGCACACGATACAAGTCGCATTAGACCTGCGCACGCAATAAGCGATTACTTTGCGAATATATAATATATAATATATAATGAGATGCATTGAAACACTAGAGCGAGAAAAATTCCTGGTTACTCCAGGATGCGCCGTTAATTGTTCCGAAAATCAACGCAAATATGATGCTTCTTTTTGCGTTTACGTGATACGTTTTTGTGTGTATACATATATACAGTCCCTTGACCATATTATTAGACATATTATATTTTTAAATAATTTATTTACTTTTACGGATCAGATTTATATTACGACCCATCTATGTCGTAATCGAAACATGGGCACCCTTACAACTTTTTTCAAGGGGGGGGGCAGAGTGTAAATATACTTAGAGGTGCCAAACGAACGTATTTTCAAATAATATTTTTTAAAGAAGTATTTATGCAGATTTTTATTTTTAATTTTGTACAAATTTCAAACAAAAAATTATATGGTTGTCAATCATAAAATCATTCTAAATTAATAAAATTAAACTCCAGGGGGGGCATACGTCCCTCCTTGCCCTGGAGGCCTCATGGGCGCCCATAAATTAAAATATGTAGAGAAGATAGTTGTCTATCAAACGGATGCATTTGTTTTGATGCGTCATTCATTTTCGGCAACTCAAGATGAAAATCTATCAAAAAATCCAAGCTGCGTCTAATAACATGGCCAGATACTGCAATCGATTATTTCATAAAACGTTAAAACGCGCCGATTTACTAAAAATTCCTGGATATATTGGATAATTAATCCGAAACGATATGCAAATACAGGATCTCGTTTTTTTCACGAACAGACACGTCTCGGTCATCCTCCGGATTAATCCGGCCACATGAGACTCCGCAGACTCCGCGGCGTCGCCGGGCTCTTCTAAGTCCCTCGGCTTGGGCCCGCCGGGCCCGGGATACGACGCGGGCCCCGACGCACCGCGGCCCAGTTCTCATGCACGCCGGCAAGGTCTCGGCTCGCCGCGGGCGATCGGCACACATATGCGCCGACCACGATTACGCAAGTGTTCTCTCTCTCTTCTCTTTTGTCCCTTTATCTCCTCGGTCCCCGTCAACGCGCCCGCTCGCCGATCCGCGATTTCCGACGATTCCGCCGCGCGATCGCGAATCCCGATCGAGATATTCCGCATTTACACCGTATCGTTCATCCAGAACTCGCCGGGGACCTGTCTAAGGCCCGATCGACGAGTTATCGCGGGAGAGAAAAAGTATCACAAACGAATGTACAGGGTGTCCCTGAAGCGGCCGCTTTTAACTTCAGCGAGAGTCTCTCTTTAATGAGAGTCTCCTGAATAAAAGCTTTTGCTCGAGAATTGATTCGCGATTGAAGCGAGTCGGGAGAGGCAGGGCCTTTTGTGTGGGTCCCGAGGGACCGCGCGACATGGCCTTGCGGGTTGCCAGGTGAAATGAAAAATCCCCGTGCCGTGTCGCGCGGTTTTAATTGACACGTGCTCGCGCGACGCGTGGGTCCGTCTGGGCCCCGAATATAAATATATAAAGCGCGCTCTAAAAGGGAAAGTTATGCCCACTTTCCGCGACTCATCGGCCTTGTCTTCGCGGTGTTGTTCCGAGAAAAGTAATAAACTGATCCTCGGACGCTCGCGCGAAATTCACACGTATTTCGGCGGGCCTCTCATTTTATTGGGGGTCCCCCGCGCACCTATCTCGAAGCGCTTCGTATTTCAGCTAAATGCGACTGTTCGAAAGGCCGGTGGTGGCCCACGCACATCTCACGTCCGTCAATCGCAGATTTTTAAATCTTTACTTTCGGTGAAATTAAGTGAAAAGTGCGGCGGTCCCGTTCCAAGTTTTTTCGAGACGATCATTTCAGTCAAAGGCGGCTGTTCAAAAGGCCCCGGTGACGGCCCACGCGGACCTCATGTCTGTCGACCTCGGATTTTTAAATCTTCACTTTCGGTGAAGTTAAGCGAGAAATGTGAGAATCCTATTCGATGTTTCTTTGAGACGGTCATTTCGGCCAAACGCGCCTGTTCGAAGACCCACGCAGCTCTTAAATCTTCACTTTCGGCGAAGTTAAGTGAAAAGTGTGGCAATCCCGTTCCAGGTTTCTTTGGGAAGGCCAATTGTCGGATCCCCCATGAGCCCCGCGCGCGCTCGCATTCGCGGTTTCTTTAATGTTCGTAAATTAGAGGTCAAACGAAAAATAAAATTAATTTCCAGCATCCGTTCCGGTCCACCGTAGATCGTACGATCTCGAATTATCTCGCGGTTTCGAGCCCTCGGGGCCTTGCGACCCACAGCCCGCGGTCATACGCTCCCGCCTGCAAAGTGCGCAGGATCGGATTCGAAGGGGACAATACCGCGAACTGTTGTAGAGCAAGATAAATGATGAATGATAAAAGAAAGGATGATAAAATGAAGAATGGGATACCAACGCGGCAATCATTGCGTTTTCTTTTATTTGGAGAAAATAACTCCACAAATAAATCAGGAATGAATCTTATCATTTTTTCGTGAACATATGGAAGCTGAAGTGTAATAAAACGAAGTACATACATCAAACAACGGTCACAATAAGAGACGATTATCGCATGAATAAACGTGAATCGCTGATAAAACTCATCGCGGACGGGATAGATCCGAACCTGAAGATGCATGTTCGTCGTACACGTGCCGCGTTCCTTTTTCGCGCGAATGAGCGTGCACGTGTGACACGCGTTGCTCAAACTTCATCACGAATTAGCGGCGAGCAGGTGCAAGGAGGATCGCGCACGGTAAATTATTCCAGAGCTCGTCCGTAGAATACGATACAAAGCTGATCGCCTTGAATCACTTTACTGTCTCCGCCGAGGCGGATCATCTTTTATTGTCATCTAAACGGCAGAAGGCTGTAGACTGCCGAATTGGCAATAAAACTACGGACTTGCGAAGCCACAAGCGCGCCGAGGTGGGAAAAGCATCCATTCCCACGAGATCTGCTGACCCCTTTTAACTTTACCCTTTTGAAACTGGACAATAGCGAAATATTGCGCTACGATACCAGCAATATGAACTAATGATAAATTGGTATTCGTGGTACTAGCAAATTACGTACGTGTGACTCGATTCTTGATGCGTCGCCTTGGACAGTTAATTTAAATGAAACGTGAAGATATAAATTCTACCGTTATTTATTCATTTATTTATTTCAAATCACGGCCGCGATAAGTGCCGTGAAACCTAAGACGATAACGATAATAAATAGTAGCGGAGAAATGAGATTGAGACGTCGAGAAAGTGTTTCACGCCAATAACGCGGGAAGGATCGAGAGATCCAGCATTAACGAGATGCGTGCAAATTTACGACGCAAATTACGCGTCTCTCTCTCCTTTTCGAGACGGACCGTCATCGTCCGTCGACTCGTTCGAGAGTTAAATACGACTGCGCGCGAGCATTAAATAATGGGCCCCGCCAACGTATTGTCAGTAATTACCGTAAGGTGTCTGGCCCCGCTGTTCCGTTACAAATTTTTACACGTTGTCGGCGGCGCTCCTGCAGCGCGAAGCCGCAGGATCGGATCCGCAAACTCCTCGGAGAAAGAAAGGAGAGAGGGAAAGAGAGAGATTCTAATCTGAATTATTTTATATTAATTATACAATAATAAGAATTAGTTGATTAATCAACAAGGATAATAGCAATTAAAAGTAATATTTTGATAATAATCAATTAATAATCAATAATTAATGACAGAAACTAAATTTTTAAGTTTCTTATTAGCATTTGTCAAATTTATTTTTAACTATATACGTTTATTCAAACATTTTATTATAATAATTATTGAATATTGTAAATAATTTATGATTAATGTACACTTTGGAGTTTTGGCTTTTGAATTACGTAATTACGTATGATGTCGCCATTGTGCAACATAATCAATGTAATTATTCAAGTTAAATGAATTTATTGGACTGTCGAAATTTTCTCTTCGTCTTGAATTTCTTCGACAAATCATATCGGCGATTAAATAATTTAAAGATGCATACGACAGGCAGATATCGGATCCATCGATCTCTAGGATCCATCAATCTCTGCTTATCCTTTCCAGTGCGGGCCTGCGTGTAGAGACATAATTGGGCTGCGTGACGCACACGAGCTGCAAGGCGTAGGACAATGATCTTTTGCCTGTGGGCCTGGCTTACGCAACGATGCCGCGTGCACGAGGGAGCGGTCCCTCTCGGGGCCCGAAAAGGCCCCCAGCAAGATGACTCTAATGTTTGCCGAAGGATACGTCGTTCTTACCGCGGGAGTCAGATTTTGTTTTAGATAAATCCTATCCTGGATGTTTCGCTTAATCGTCATTTCCCATTTATTGCGTCACTCTTAAATCGCTTTATTGATTTCTTTTTTATTTTATTTTTTCAGGTAAAATTTTGGGCGTGCGCGACAGAAAAGATTGACGAGCTATACAAGACGTTTAAAGTAATATCAAAATTTCGAATATTTTGTACGTATATCTCTCGAAAAATATTTGTATTAAAATAATTGTATTTAAATTTGTATAAAAATAATTGTATTTTATAATTTTGGATTTCAATATTATCTTTTATCAAAATTAAAATTTTCTTGTCTCCATTTTTCGATACGTCTGATTTGATATTACTTTATTCTTATATTAATTCTTGTATTAGACTTATGAGTAAATTTGGCCATGTTTTTTTTTGAGAGATTAATATAAAGCAATCTGCATAATGGATTTCAATATTATTTTTTATCAAAATTAAAATTTTCTTGTCTCCATTTTTCGATACGTCTGATTTAATATTACTTTATTCTTATATTAATTCTTGTATTAGACTTATGAGTAAATTTGGCCATGTTTTTTTTTGAGAGATTAATATAAAGCAATCCGTATTTTACTCAAATCCATCGAATTTTGTCTGGTACTTCTAAATGAGATCGTTACAAATGAAATTTCGGAAAATGTGATGGACTGCCGAAAAGAGTCGCAGAAACGTGACGCAAGATTCTGGCGGGAGCAAATGAAATATCGAAACTTAAATGTGTCGAAAGCCTTGGCCCGGCTCTAAAATCAATATTGGCGGGCATACGAGTTTTATGCAAATTCCTCCGAAAGAAAACAATGCGGCGCCTCATGGCACGTATTGCACAAAGCTATATCGGGATGTCAATCTGCGAGGAGAGATGGGAATACAAAGCGACATTAAAACTGCGAGAAATATCTTTCAACGGAATGATTAGCGAGTCATTATAAATCGGTGATGAATCTATGAAAAAGCGAGAGACGATCATTAATTTGACGTCATGTAACGAATGCGAAACGTAAGGATCCCTCTCATCACGCGTTTATCTTGCTCCGAAGATTACGGGGCGCGCGATAACGGCGAGGATATTTTTTGCTCGCGGCAAATTTGAGCTCGTGCGATTACGCGAGCAAACCCAGATGCTTATCATCCGCGCGCGCGGATAATTAATAAGACACTCCCTTGCGATTTCTAAAAGAAAAAACTCTCCTACTTCAAGTAATTGCGCTCGTCATTTAATTTTACGTCGTTACTCATCATCAATAACTTAATTAAATTAAAAAGCAATTTTAATCATGCGGGCTTGATTAGGGAGCGAGGATTAATTAGACTGAGTGAGGCGTAATGTATACGTTGACAACGCCTTAAAAATAAATTTACCCTCAACTTTTAATCATGGAATTTTAATTAATATCTTTCATTCTGTCGTGATTAAAATTAGTAAAATATTATTTACGCGCCCACATGTGATTTAGGGGAGAATATCCCCTCCAAATGTTTAGCCAAGACACGCACGATTAATTTAATATCAGTTGCGTACATCAAGAAAAGTAGAATGGACAAAATTTTAGTAGCTTTAATTATCGTAAAGATGATTATTGAGGCGCTTTAGTAAACTACACGGAAAGAATGGTTTTGCTGAAATATCTAAAAATTAAGCCAGATACAGATCTGAAAATAATTTTGTTGGGTCATCAAAATAATTATGTAGGACGCCCAAAATAGTTGCTAGAATATCAACACTTTTTGCAGCATTATCATCATATTTGAGTGTCCTACATAGTTACTTTTAGTGGTCTAACAAAATTATTTTCAGATCTGTATCTGGCCAAATTTTTAGATATTTCAGCAAAACCGTTCTTTCCGTGTAGGAATCGACGATTGCAATTTGTCAAAGAGGTCCTCTAGGATCTTTCCTTTCGCTTAACGACGATCCGAGTTCGCTGCTGTTGCATCTCGCGTTGCGCAAGAGCAAGCTGCTCTCGCTCTTCTCGCCTCGCGCGCGATCTCTCGGCCCTCGCGCACTGAAGAGCCGCGCATTTGCGTATAATGCGGGGCGAGATGCGTGCGATTTGCATTCGAACAGAACAGGATCGGCTGTGACTTTGCAGATCTGCGTCTCCCTTCCCCTCCCTTTCCTTTCTCTTTCTCTCTCTCATCTTCTCATTCTCCGCTCTTCCCATTCTCCTCGCTCTCTCGTTTCAGCCTTCGACCTCCTCCCTTGCGCGACGTCCCTTTCTTTCTTTTCTTCTCTTTCTTTCTTTCTTTTTTTTTAAATATCGCCATCCTTAACCGGCCCGCGCAAAAAAGATGGTAGAACGCAGGATGAGGAATGGTTGAATCGCACAAAGTTGCAAGTGCGCAAGGAGATTTTAATAATAACGTTTGCGCAAGCTCGATTCGTGAGCTGCTCTTTATTCCCTCTCGCGAAGTTCAAATTCATCGGATTGTGAATCAATATCGGATTTTTCGATGCTACTAATAAGTATTTGTTACAATCACATATAAATACATTTATGGATCAAATTTTTTTCTTTTGTAGGTAATTTTTCTTAAAATTAAAAAAAATTAGGAAACTTCAATTATAAAATTAGAAAAGAATTTATATATCATTTTAATTAGATAATAACATTTGCGAAAATTTTAATTATATGATTAGATTTAGTAGAAAAGAAGATTAGAAAATTTTAACTAAAAAATCATATTTTAATTAACTACATTAAAAAATTCTGAAGTTCTACAGTCAGAGAGAGAGCGATAAATATTTAATAATTTGTTCAATTTAATTATATGGACTCGTTAAAAAAATTTAGGGAAAGAAGAGACGATTGTGTGTCGGATAAATTTGAAATAACGAAGTAGAAAAAGACGAATGTCGCCGGCGACGCAAGGTTGCACGATTTTAATCGCGGCGAATTGCAGGTTTCGCAAGCTAATGAAAAGTGCGACGTGCACGACGGCCCTCGTGCTTTTTGCCGGTCCTACATCTCGGGAACACCCGTGTCGCGTGGAAGAATACACGTTTCACGAGCACGTATTAATCTCTAAAAGAAATATTAGCATACTCACGAACGGATGTTATTTACGACCCATTATAGCATAAGAATTATTACGCAAACAAAAAAGGAGCCTAAATAAAGAAAGAGAAAGATCATCGTTACCTTATATTAATAATCGTTACGTTACGTTATGTTAGTAAATCACAAATGTGTCAAATTACGCTAACGTTAAATTCCAACTGGATTGATATATGTAAAAGATAACATTCAATATTGTCCGATCCAAGTTCTATAAAAGAATATTACATTGGATATTACGTTATTAATAATTAAATAAATTTCTGTGTTAAATCACAAATATGTTAAATTGCGCCAACGTTAAATTTTTGGATATTGTGATACGCGTAAAAGGTAATATCCAATACTTTTCAGTTCAAATTCTGTTAAAAATTTTACATTAAATTTATATTAAATTTTATTTAAAAATCAAGACGCAATTATTAATTCTTAATTCTGAATAATCAATATATTCATTTAATAACCGTAGGCATACCAAGCCGCGTGCTGTGTTGATGCAACCGGCTCGCTACGAGAACATCTCTCATCGCGCACTAGATCCGCGATAATTATCTTGTACAATTATTTCATCTAGATAAACATGCGGGCTCTCTCAAATATTTTTTCAGCGCTGCTCATAATGCGTCGTTTGTCCAAGTTTCTCTCTGTCTCTCTCTTTTTACCGAGGGAAAAGCCACTTAACGTCTCTCTATCAATAGCAGTCTTATTGAGCGGCTATCGCTCGTGCATAGTGCACTTGTATAAATTATAACTTTTATCCCACGATGGAGAGAAAGAGAGAGACAATCGATCTATAAATAATAAGCGGCCACACAGATGTCATCAACATTTGTTTCTCACGCCGGCTGTGCAAAGCGATTGGTGTGACAAAACCGATCGCCAATATCGGAGACAATAGAGCCGTCCGTTAGAGCGAGAGAGAGAGAGAGAGACTTTTAGCATTCATTTCTCGTTCTGAATGGAGCTGTTGGATCGAGAACGTGTCTTAGATCTCGAGCGGACTCTTTTCGATTGAGTCGCTGTTTGAACGAGGCGACGCGTGGCTAAACGATGCTGTAAGACGATTATGGCACGATTGAGATATAATTGGATATCGGAGTTGGGGGAAGGAGGGTAACTCTAGCATCAGAACATCAATTTGTCAGAAGCTTACAAAGGTACAAATTGTTATAAAAGAGATATACATCAAACATCTGAGAAAGTGCGGATAATTCTTTGCTGAAAAATGGGATCGCCAAATAAATTGTAAAATTGATAGCCTAATTTGGGATAACTTCATCGCTAATAGACTTCAGAGAATAATTAATTTTAAATTGCTTATTTCCAAAGTCCTTAAAAGTCCTAAAAGTTTTAAAAAGCAGTAAAATATAGAATCACAAATTCGAGAAATACTTGGGAAATTTTATAAAAATAACTAAATCTGAAATAAGTATATATAATAAAAATTGCAATTAATAAGAATAAAAGTAATAATATAACGCAATTGCATGTAATATTTATAATATGATGTATGTAGAAATAATGTTGATTTAACATAATTGGAGAATTTAATGCAACAGTGATCATTCTTCTAAAAAAATTAATAAAATAATGCGGGCATTATATAAACTTGTTGAAGTAGAACCAGTCCTTGAAAAAATTAACGTAAATCTAATTTTGCTAGATTTTTACTTCAAGATTTTACTTTGAGAGATCAATTTCTTAAGATTTCAAAAGAACAGATTTTTTAAAAACCCCTACCGTCCTTCAATCGTCGCTCTCAATTAAAAATCGACAGCCGAGCGACGGTGCAACCGACCAAGCCGCTTAGTTCGGATCTCATTATCTGCCTCCCTTCTCTCGCCTCCTCTCTCCCAAAGAGAAGAAAGAAAGAACTCTCCACGATTTTTTAGATCACCGATGGTCATATCCACGCCGCGAGCTGTCGGAAAGTGAAGTATCAAAAGGGCGACGTACAGGCGGAATAATAGTGAGCGCTAGTCTCTCTCGAGTTCACCAGCTCCGGAGCTCTCGAGTAGGTTGTCAGAAGCCTCCGGGGCACAGTTGCACCATCTCCGGACGGAGTTAGACCCCCTTGGGCGAACCGGCGGCCTTATTTACCCTTCCACCACTGCGGGGCCCGGGCGGCCCACACATGTGCGTTCGCGTGCGTCAATTAAAACGTCACCGCAGCTAAACCGAAGTTCACGATCCTTTCACGAGAGGCACAGATCGACGGTGGAAAACAGATCAAACGCGGGAAAAAAATGGTCAGCACGACGGACGATCGGTGTACTCAATTTAAGAAGGCCTCTCTCAAAATGGGAAGAATTAAACTTGCGTAAATCGGTACGATCTGATGATATTAAATGCATCTAACAAAAATACATTCTGCTCATAGTTTGCTAATATTACTAATATTTAATGCTTAATATTTGATTATTTTGTACTATTTAATTATTTATCTTATCAATTTATTTTGATCTTAATGGCGGTTACATATACGAGACACATAATATTTTTTAATTCTTCTTGGAAAAAAAGAGAGACACCGCCATACAAACTAATATTAATGCGCGGTGATGTTTATTAATGTCAGTACTAATTATAACTGCCATTTTACTCTTTTACTTTCGTTTTCGCTACGTCCACGAACCAAGCTCGAGTCGGGACGGCAATTTATCCCCGGGCTTCCTACGCCCGGCTACAATCGTCAGCGAACATATTCGAGCCAGTTAACGAGGTGACCATTCATCTCCACGTGATCGCGTCGCGTGGATTCTGATTGATACAAAGGAGGCCGTATGAGTGCTCTTCACGAATCGACCGGGCCGCTCGCCGAAAGTTCGCATGTCGACAGAGCAGCGCGCTATAAACTGTTTCGAGGACGAGGTCAGTCCGCGAATTCGAAAGGACGAGCTCGCAAGCGCGATTTTAGGATGATTCCCCTCCTCCCCCTTTCCCCTCGTCTATTTATCTGTCTCAACGAACGGCGAGTAATCCGTACTTGCCGTGCAATTGCATATCAAAAGTGCACTCATAGCAGAAGTGTGCGAAATTTGTGAGAAACTGGTTGTGAAAATTTGCCTCTGAGACTCTGGACGCTTCGAAAGAGCTTCTGACGTTTCGCTAAAAAAGCGTATAAATAGAGAAACGAATCAATATATCTTGATCAATTCTATTTTAGCTATGACACTATTATTAATTCA
Source organism: Aphaenogaster ashmeadi (assembly GCA_003063805.1). Taxonomy (NCBI): domain Eukaryota; kingdom Metazoa; phylum Arthropoda; class Insecta; order Hymenoptera; family Formicidae; genus Aphaenogaster; species Aphaenogaster ashmeadi. Next base: position 213,111 of record NJRQ01000141.1, read on the forward strand.
AAATCCTCTTATTCTGACATTTAATTATTAATTTTCCCTTTTTTATCTTTTTAATATTGCATATTGTTCTACGTTTTCCTACATTTTTCTTTATTGTACATAATATTTTTTGTCTACTTTTTTTCTCATTTGACTCGTAATATCAGATGTAAAAAGATAAAGGAGCAACAGAACAATCGATGTAATGTACAAAGCGCGTCAAATTACAGAAAATTGCAATCAAGAAAAACGGCACTCGAATAATGATTTCGCAATTTCGTAATGAGGCATTTCAGGCGATCCCTACCGATAAGAATTAATCATGCGCGAGAATTATATACGATACCACGTGGCGTATCCTCCGCGGTGCCCGGTCTTCTCGATCGAAACGCGATTAAAGATTACCTCGTTCTACTGTGGTGTGGCTATCTTATCTTCTTTCCTCTTTAAACCTTTGCGAAACGGCGATTTCGATTGGGATCGCATACCTCACGCTTTACATAAGCAGATTAGCACAAGAACGGCTGTAATACCATTCACAATTTTTGTTATAAAGAAAACTCGCGATCGAACAGCATCAATCTACGATCTAATCTTTAATGTTTCCTTTCTTTCTCAATATTTTATTTAAATATTATTTAAGATATATACTGACAGAGAGAAGAAAGATTACGTCACAAAATGCGCCGTTTCGAACCTCTTAGTCTATAGAAAGATCAATTCGCGAAACAAGAGTAAGAGTGACTAGACGAGTCGCAAAATTCAAGCGAGGTGAATGGAATCCCCGTTTTGGTGTGCTCCAAATACAGTGTGTTAAAAAAAAGCGTGTGTATAATGAAATATATTTCAGATATTATATATCAAGATAAGACAAAATGTGAAATCAATGGTAAGGATTGTAGAAAGAATTAATAACTTTTGATCACCGCAATAATTATTGGTTATAATTACTAATAATTACTGATTATAATCAGTTCTACTCGAGTCTCATTATACATAAAACAATAAAAAGACGAGTCATTGAATTTATTATTTATTTAAAATACAAAAGATACGATTAACAATTCCTACGGAATTCATTATTATATCTTTACAGACGCTCTATACGTACACGGAAAAAAAAGAATGTTTGTGCCAACCAGAATCTGGTTGGCACAAACATTCTTTTTGTTCCGTGTAATTTTCTTTAAGAAGCACGTGTCTTCAATTCATTCAAAACGTAATCATGATAGATATGGCTCGTTGATAGATATGGCGGCGTGAAAAACAGGTTCGCGCGACGTTTTTCGGTAAAAGAAAAGGTTAAAACCGCCACGAGGTATGTTAATTAATTATTAATCGTGACGTAAAGCGAAGTGACGATACGCGCTTGTTTTTCATACGCGTGTCTCCGTTAAATGCAAATTTTGAACGATTGAAATGTCGTCGTGGAGGATAATGCTAATCCTTTTTTCGGCATTTTTGGAATCTTCCTGTACGCCGCGCTGAGTCCTTCCGTTTGCAAACTTCTTTTCTGCGAAACTACGTCGCTTTGTCTGATTTTAATATTTCCCAGATGGAAGTGTATTTCTCGCAAATTACGGTTTTGCGATGCGGATTAATTGAAACGTCCAGATTGCAATTAATGGAAAGATGTTTTTGCTTTGTATTGTTTGTTTAAGATAGTAGCTATTAGTTAACAGTTATTTTTTAATTACAATTTTATTTAAAACAAATATTGTATATTACGTAGAATATACACTAATTTTCAAAATGTTACTTTATATATTGAACTTTCGCTGTCGTTCAGCTGTCACACATATCATAACTTGGTATTGCAAAAAGTTCATATGCAAATAAATTATCATATTGCGAATAAATTGATTATTAATCGAAACATTACATTTCAAATCCTGTAGTTTTTCGTATAAATCAGGAAATAAAAATTAGAAAATATTAGAAACTAATGAAATTAGAAACGAGAAGAACTTGTCGTAATTCTCTGATGAGACATGACCTCCACTTTTCAATGTGCAAAACTATTTTTGGCAAAACTGTTTTATCGGTTTTTATCGCAAGGTGTTCGCGAACCTACCTGTTACAAATAATTTATCACTACGGTTAGTGTTATCTATTACGTTACGACTACAATTAGAAAATTAAAATCTGATTTTTATTCTACTTAAACCACCACTATCGAATATACTAATTAAATTATGGACAAAGATCAATTTTGAATTCATGCATGAAATTTCTAAATTTCTAACTTGTAAATTTCTAACTTTAGTTCAAAATTTTTAAACAGAATCAAGAATATTAAATATAAATTTAAAATTTCTCTTGTACTTTTGGCTTTTGTATTCTTAATTTTACTATTAATTATTTTTCTACGTGGAATCGTTTAGTTTTACGATATACGACAATGATGACTCACCTGCGCCAAACTCGCTACCGCGAGGCCGAAGGTAAATGCGATGTGCAAGACATTCGGTGGCATCATGGCCACCCACGTAATGCAAGAAGCGCAGCCTATGAGGACCAGCAGAAACGTGCCTAGGATCTCGGCGAACAGCATCACCAAGAAGTCGAGCTTGGTGACCTCCTGCAGGCCAACGAACTCCTTCATGCCTGCGAAAGAAAATCAGAGAGTCGACTCCAGCTGCGATCCGATCCATTTCCCGAAGAACTCGAAGAAATTAATCTGCGTCTAACTTTCGCAACTTCAATTTTCGCAATGGTAGTATAATCTACTTGTTTAAGAAAATTAACTTTCGTCCAATTTCACAACGCGCGCTTCTTGCGCTTTCTGCACATTTAAGGTGAGCGAAAGAGAAATAAGAAGAGACGAAATTAAGAAACGCAATTAAAACAAGCAGATTTATCTGAATTATAGCGTAATAAAAAAGTTTGTAGATTATTAATTTAAATTAATGAAGTAATCATTTGCTTCGCCAGTAATAATCAAACCACGTGTTGGTCGAAACGTCGTATTAATTGAGAATAAATTTGGCCAGTTCGGTCCTTCAACATAAACATTTGATTATTAATTTAGATCGTAAAACCTGATTGACTCTATTACATTAAATTGTAATTTATTTATAGTTTATTAATTTAGACTTTAATTCATTAATTTATAGTCTATTAAATTAATTATGTTTCTTGAAAATTTGGATCTTCTATTTATAATTTTTTATTAATTTGCAACCTAGTTTATTAATAGTTTAATAATAGCAGTTTTCGTAACTGTGAGTTCTTTATTCAGTATTTATTTACATATTAGTTTTGTTTGATCTATCAACGCGCGGCTCAAGCGAAAAGGGCTAAAGTATGATGAGCAAATATGAGGGAAACTAGTAAATTCTTATCAAACCCTTATCGAGATATCAAACGCAAGAAACATATGTCCGATCGCGTGTTGGAGTGCGGTGAAGTGGATTACACAGTTGTGATTAAAAGGCGCGATTAAAAGACGTCCGTGATAACGTGTCCGAAGTAATGTGTTTGATATTAATTAAAGATGAAAGTTAAGACATGTTCGACATGTTCGACTATCGCGAGGAATTTCCCAAAATATCTTTTAGCGTTGGACTACTTTTAAGTAGGCCGACCATTGCGAAACAATATTCTTTCGCGAGTGATAATTCGGTAAATGTTATAATTGCTGATATACTTTTAAATTCCCATTTATTTATAGAATATTTATATTTTAAAGTCTCACGCACAATTTGCACATTTTCGAATTTATTGCATATTTACCTAATATTTCAATATTTAAACTCTTAATATTTTTATTCATTTTTTAATTCTATTTGTCTGATTGATAATAACATATTTCACCATGTCTTCAAGATATAAAAAATTCACAGTGGTCTCCAGTTTATAAGCCTTTAAAAAATGCTCTCTTTTCTTCAAACTATTTTTAAGACTTGTCATTTAAAATATTTGAGACATCTAAAAAACTAAAGCTACGAATAAAGACTAAATTTTCGTTCAGCAGAAATGGAGTTTAACTAAGAAGAAAGGACCGCACATTATGAAAAATGGTGATTCTTTCGCCTTGTACATCGGTTGTGTTTCGGATCGCAATGACAGGATCGCACGCGGTTTGCCTATGTAATTTACTATCTAGCCAACAAACGACGCATATCTTGGTTTACATGCATCGTCATGACGCTACCTTGAATCTCGTTCTGGTACGTAACATTATCATTGATCGGCTACTTCCTCTTTTTTATATGGCGCGGTCGAGATAAAAATCCAACCGTAAAGTCAATAAAACGTTTTCTGATGCTTTTCCGCATCCTTAAGGAATACTTAAGAAACTCGGACTCTGTTCGAACTTATTAATAAACTCTTGAGAGAAATGCAAATATGCATTATAAGTATAATTATAACACTTGTTTTGTTCATGTTTCATATATCTATAGCTTAGAACATTTTTTACTAAATTCTTCGCGTCATCAATCTGTGCTGCAATAAGTATTCGATTATCTAACTCCACTTATAGCAAAGTCCTATCTCTTCCCGATTAGATTTAAAAATCTAATCGTATGTATCCCTTGGAAACCAAACGCATATATCTACAAAAATCTACAAAAACCACCAAACCATATTGTAATAAAATTAAATATTTAAATGTAATCGCGATGTGACAAAGTTAATTCATCAAGTTCATCTAGCACATTTCCGTCTCCTCAACATGACAACTTCAATGATCCTTTTGATATAAGGAATATTTAACAAGAATATTTAAACACCAGCGTGTCGACACGTCCTGAAGCTCCCCTCGAGACTTGATAACCCCCGTACCACGTACCTTTCCACGGTTTGCTCATGATCACTCCGATAAGAGATCGCTCTTCGACCACTCCCGGTCCACCACTTCGAACTTCCCTCAATCTCCCCAGAGAAAACCGACGTTCTCCACGACGAAGATGAGCCGGGTTTTCCTCAACGACCTTTAGGCGAAAACCTCCTCGGCGACCTCCTCCTCGTGCGTATCTTTTCACCCCTCTTTTCGACCCTCGACGGTGGCGGTTGTTTGACTCGCAGGACGTGGAAAGGGAAACTCGGAGAACACCCCGGGATGTCGAAGAGCACGAAGAGGCGGTGGACCGCACTTCCTACGCTATCCGCGAGTGGTGCACACCACGTGAGAGAGTTTCTGGGCGACGTGCGCGAGTTTCGCCTTCATATATCGCTTGCGTTCGCCGACCGGCGGCGCGGGGTCCTCCCTCTCCCCGAGCGCCGCGCGCGCGCGCCCGCGTGCCCCCCTTGTCTCCTCTTCTTTGGGGCCCCCAGCCGAGCGCGCGGCCGATCTGCGTTCGTTCGAAAGCTTATCGAGGAAGGAAAAGAAGAGGAGAAGCACTTGCACAAGGGGTACAACCGTGCCGATCCTGTCGCTCTCGATCCGTCAGGACGCGCGGTACCCCGGCACTCTATCGCGTAATCGCGGCGCGTGCCCTTCACACGCGGTCGAGATTTAATCAAACGTGAATGTCTACGTTTGATTAAATCATGATATTAAAGAAATTTTTCATGAAATCCTATACAGCCCTCTATAATTTAATGATTGCATTAATTATCGTTGAAGTATCAAATATAAGCAATTAAATTAAAGATAATTTGACGATGAAATAAAAAGAATTTATGAAATAAAAAAAATTTGTTTGGTAACTTTATAATTCACGATTGAATGTAATTGAATTTTAATTATAACAATTTTAAGATTGAACTGTAATTATAACATAATTTTAAGGCCCTTTTCCCATCGAAGAAAATTAATCCCAAATTTCAAATTCACTAGACACATTCGGATCTTTCTAATTGCATGTTCTAGTTGCTCGACGTATTCTAAACATATTTTCACGTTGTCTTTTCGACATCGCGTAGTCTGGGCTGAGTCGTGACTCCTCTGTTTAAAGTCGGAATGCCTCGCATTCCGGATTTACTGGATGCAAGTTCTATTTGCGTACCTCTTCTAATTAATTCCAATAGAGAAGCTACACTTTCGGACGACAGCTTGAGGAAACGTGCGGCCATCCATTGTAAGTGCCATACGTAAACGCTCGACATGCGTGACGCACGTGCGTTACGCGCGATGAGGTAACGGCGCGGCGCGTCGCCATTGCGCGCGCGCGCGCAATGCAGTACCATTCATGAATTCGCAAACCTGATTTAGCGGATAGATGACCTTTAACGGGCAACACAAGCATGTCAATTTGCAATTTATATTCTTATATAATTCGCCGAAATTATGATTGTAAGATCTATAGAAAACACGTTCGACAGGCAGCTTCCACCTCAAATTCAGCACTCTGGCGACTTTCGACGTCTTCTATTGATTTATTTAGAAGCCGTCTCTTGTTTGTTTACCTACCGAAATCATCTTAGCGCGTATATGCAAAACGGGCATCAGTGGACGATTTAAAGGACAAAAGCTAAGTGCCGAGAATAAGAAAGTGAACGAAGAGGGGGAGGCAAAAGTGTCAAGTAAACGTATCACCTATCATTAATAAAAATGGCGGATTAGTGCTCATTTAAATGCGTTAACAGGTGCCGACTGGAAAAAGTCGACGCGAAGTCGAATAACGGAAATCAAGCCGGAGACTTTTTGTAAACCAGTTTAATATACGTGCGTCTTAAATCGGTATAATATAAATTAATGAGTCGGTTTATACATGTTGTATTTTTAAGTGGGCACGCTCGTCGGTGTTCGCGAATTTATGGACGGTACCGTGTGTCAGTGAACTGTCCAAGTCGGTTTCGGGATCCCACTCCCTTTCCACACGCTTTCGTTTTCGCCGTCGGATAAAGAGGCGCGCTTTTACGCGAGGCGCGTTGAAAAATCGCTCTCGCGTGGGCGTGACGAGAGGCGATCTCTTTCGTTACAAAAATTCAATTCAACGTGACGTGCATTAAGTCAATAAAGTCCGCTCCTCGCGGCGAACGGTATAGAAACACCTGCGAACTTTTAAAGGCCTCGGCGCGCGAATTCGGAACGAAGAAAAAATAAACATACCTGCCGAGTGAACCGAAAGCCGGAACGTACGCGAAATTTTTGTCGCGTCTCGTTTCTTTTTCATTTTTTTAATTGCGACGTGAATGCCGCTGTGCGGACGAGCTTCAAATTTCGTCGATGAGTTTACGGCGAAAATTGAGACGGTAAATTTTGAGCTCTGCGTTTATAATTGATGAGAAGTCCGCCAATTCTAAATATATAAATATGTAATAATAAATATATACATAATAATGAGTAAATAAATTAAATGATAAGTAATAAATAAGCAAATAAATATACAACCTACTTGTATTTAAATACAACCTACTTGTCAATAATTTCCCGAATATATTTAATTTGATTCATATACATTCTAAACTAATTAATGAATATTATGTCAGTTGACAATTATTACGATTTCTATATTCTTGAATTAATTAAAATAAAATGTTCTCTTTTCCCCAAATCTTTACGGCCCTGCCGAAAATAAACGCTATGCACGGTTGCGCATTTTTTATCACGGCGTTATCGGTGTTTATCAACGCTACCTGCGTGGCAGATAAACATTGTGCCGCCTAGGAGGCTCTTGGCCCCCACCCCCTCGTCGGAGCGCAATGGCAACAGATAGTAATTAAATGGCATTAATTGGGTCGTTACGCGGCGACAAAGCCACTCCGCAGTAAATAGCTTCCGCAATTAGCGCCGCGCGCTCGTCGTCGCCGCTGCACTCGCGTTGCATTCTCGCGCGCCACTCGCGCACAAGAATAATTACGTCTATGCAACTTACATACGTAATCCCGCGATAAATTCTCCACGTTCGCGCGCACGTTACACGGCATGTCGCGTGTGTTACATCTCGCTCCCCAGTATGTTGATATAGTGACGGCGCTTGATGAGAATGGTTGTACGACATCGAGAGGACCTGGGCATGCCACCGCAGCGAATGAGTTTCATCTAATCGCGATAAATATATGAACGCAAGTCGACAGATTAATATAACGAGACATGTAAAAATCTGTTTCTCTCTGCTTCCTTTCTCAATTTTTTGGATCCGATTGTAGATAACGCCAGAGTATACTTTGTCGTAGCATACAATACTTTACGACAACGTCACGATGATGGTTGGGGACAAGAATCGTGTTATCATAGTAACACTAAAGTGATGATGAAATTTAATGAAACATTGAGTCACACCCCGTCAATCTGTCGATTGATCAAAGATATAATATAGTTCTAATGTCTCGTTTGAAAGCTCGCTTAAATTATTGTAAGAGTCTCTATGAGGTGTGGCTCGTAGTCTGAAGGATATTAAAGTCGTTATCGATTATCAATTATCAATTATCGAGCGACATCGTACCGTACGTTGTGTTAACTATAAAAAATTTCATCACTTAGGCGAATTAATTTGACTCGAAGCAATTCTATACGCAATCAGAGACACAATTATTCACGTATTGTTCAATTCAGAACTTGGTAAAATTAAATAAGCTGAAAGAAAATAACATAATTATGAATATTATAGTGAAAACATAACGAAAAATAATATAATAAGAATTATAAATATAAAAGAAAATTTTATTTCCTTCTTAATTTAATATCAATGTCATCCACAAATTTTACTTTATTATAATTTCAAATTAAATCTTAGTTTTAATTTGGATTTAATATAAGTTCCACTGAACACATTGTTTATAAAAGAAAAAATTACATTTAGTAAAGATTGCAAAAAAATATTTGGGTATAAAAGATATATAAACTTAATTAATATATATATAAATAAAATATATAATATACAAAATTAAATAATATATATAAATAAAATAGATAAAAAATAAAATTAAAAAAACATAAATTTAAAAATATATTAATTAAGAACCAGAATTTTTTTTTTAATAATCAAAAGAGATATGCAGATTACTTTGATCACTTTTGACAGAATAGCGCTTTGCCTATTTTATCAACTTTAATACACTTAGGTTATATCTCTTTTTTGATTGATGTCGTTCCGTGATTAGGATTAATGTGCGTTTCCGTAATTAGAATAATCATTTTTATGCGATTTATCTCGCGTATAATAGCAGGAACAAGTTATTCGAATGCGTATGACGGAAATGTAGGAAGACTGCGATTATATCGGAAATGCATTTCTTCGGAGAATAGAAAATTTCCCATTTTACTAACAAGCTTTTGTGGAAAATAATTGAACAGCGATACTCTATATCGTGCATACACACGGAAAGAATGGTTTTGTTGAAATATCTAAAAATTTGGTCAGATACAGATCTGAAAATAATTTTGTTAGACCATCAAAAGTAATTAAGTAGGACGCTCAAAATAATTGCTAGAATAATAAAACGTTTTGCAGCGTTATCGTTATGCTTGGGTGTCCTACTTAGTTACTTTTGATGGTCTAACAAAATTATTTTCAGATCTGTATTTGACCAAATTTTTAGATATTTCAGCAAAACCGTTCTTTCCGTGCAGATAATCGTACATGCGGAATTAGGCGAACAATTAGATAGATTCGTTGCGATAGCGCGAATGAAGGACGATTATGCGCTCTTCTGGGAAGCGGAAAAACGCGCATCAGGATTATGCAATTCGCGTTCGGGAATTTGCAGGATCGAGGGAAATTACGTCGCTTCAATGCAAGGCACGCTGTAACGCTTTAATGACATTGGCGGACCATCGCATCGCCGACCGAGGAATCACTACAATGGTCACTGCAATATTAATCATCGTTGAGATCACTGATTGCTCTCCGTTTAATTCTTTCGTCTTTCGCAACGACTTCTAACAAGACTAATAAATCACGCGCGCATTACTGTACAATAAAAAAACACAATAGAAAAAGATGCATTTCTTCCAGAGATGCATCTGAAAAGATCAAATTCCAAAGTAACTTTCGAATATCTTATATGCAAGGTGATCTATTTATGTAACTTTAATGTCTCCTTTTTTCATATTTTAAAAAATATTCATTTTAAAAAATATTTTCATTTTAATTTAATATTTTAAAAATATTTTCTTTTTAATTTATGCTCCAGAAATAAAGCTAAGCGAGATAAGTATTAACTGAGTAAATATGATAGTGTTGTGGGATACGTGGGAGCAGAAACTGTTTCTTTCACTTAAACTATGCAGTTAAGTTTCGACCAATGGAAAATCTCACCTGGAATTATTATTTACCCGCATGCTGTATGGAAAAATTTAATTTAATCGGCTTGGATTGCTTTGCAAATATATCGTGCACATGCCGCTTATAAATTATATCTCGCACGATCATCTGTCTGGCCGGTCTGATAAATCGCTCTTGCGATTTACTAGCATTGCGAAAGTGTGACATCTAGAGGAATATCATTCCTCCTGATCGTAATGATTTCGTTTAAATAGACCTTTAATTTATGTTTAATGATCAATAAAAATGTAGCTCTTGACTTTTCTTGTTTTCTACACCATTTTTATATATTCATTGTTACGTTCAAATCGATTTAAGGGACTCTTGAATGCGGAACTAAATTATAATAAAATTGAAAGAGAATAGTAATTGACGAGTGGGCTACAATCATTTATGTTAAAATTTATGTTAAATTCCAAATGCCAAAAATTGTGATGCCAGACTGTACAAACTGCCAAACATATAAAAAACTCATATATGTGTGTAATTAAAATAAATTGATATATAATAATTTAATGCAAGTTAATATAAATTTAAACTGTTAAAACAATGTTTGCTATATTTATTCTAATATCCAGTATAATTATCGCTATATTTAATATTAATAATAAAAAATCAACAAGAAGGATGACGTTTAAGCAAATTTTTGTTTAAAAAGATCGACTTCGCGTTCAAGAAATTTATCCTCGAAATAAATCCTGTATGTTACGATACAGCGTATATAACAAAACGATGCGTAGTAAAGGATAATAATTGAATGCCAGCCTGGCGGAAATTGTTGAATCTCGACAAGCGATCATTTGTGATGTCACGATTGTGATGCGAAAAGTACCGTGAGAAATCCTGTCTATCGATACCGGCGTTGCCATAATTTTTTTATCGCTCGTGAATCGATGAAATTCTTTAAAAATTTGTGAGGTTGACTTTTATTATCGTAAAAGGTGTGTCATAAAACTCATTTATCTTTCAATTTGTTTAATTTAAATTAATTCCGACGCCCGTCACACCAGGCGAGTTTTACACTTCGGGACAGCAGTTAAACAACAAAATTGATTTTTCATGCGCAAATGCGCAAATGGATTTCACGAAAAATTTTAAATTTTAATTTGCAGCGATTTAACTGTCGCCAGATTCATCGTTTATTCGTCTCTCTATAAATGCATAAAACTTAATTGCATCACCTTCCCAAAAGACTCATAAAGTAAATTTTGCGCGACAATCGTGGTTTCGCAACTACCTTAAAAATTGTAAAAGTTTATCTAATTCAATTCTTTTTTTTTCACGGAAATTCATAATCTTTAAAAAGCCTTTAAAGATCCTGTCAGCGTGTCTAAAAATATTCTTGTTGAGATAATTAATGGCATCTCGGCGGGAAGAAATAATGACGGAATGAGGGATTACAGTAATACGCGATTAAAGAACACCTTCCTCTTGCACGAAACGATGAATCGACAGCGCGTAAACACACATCGTCAGATTATCGCAATGATTATCGAGATCGTTAGGGTGCAATTTCTCGGACGCATAACATTAATAGCTGATGCTAATCGCGCGTGCAGAAGCCGCCGCTGCGAGCTAGTCGTGAACACTGTAATTGTCGACGCATAGAAAATGAGGCACGCCAACGACGCGGCGGAATGCAAAATTTTCCGCTTCGCACGACTCGCCGTTTCCGGCCGAGCACGACCGCGATCGAGTAAAATTAATTTCCGGAAACTTTGAAAAGAATGTGGACGAATTAAGTGGACGAATTAAGTGAAAGTATAAATTCCGCAAAGTTTTAAATAAATTTAGCAATTTTACTTAATTTTAGACGTAATCACATAAAAGGGCTCACATAAAATACAATGTAAAATTCTTCATTGAGTCTCGAATTAATTTATCGCGTTTTTTAAAAATTCGATGAAAACAAAGGACTATAAAATGCGCAAGAGTTTCAGGAAAACAAGTGTTTTGCGCGATAAGTATTGATAATTTGTATTGACAATTATCGATAATTAGAGTGTAACGCAAAATGGAATGCAAATGTTTCGTAACTCGCTGCCCGAGGCCTCTTCGCCGATAGTAACTTTACGGAAAACAAACTTTTAAAGAGATAAAAAAACGAAGACAACTAAAAAATTCTAAAAATAAAATTCGATTGTTTCATTTATTTAAAAATTTTATTTTAAAGAATTAACAAAATCATGTTAAATTATGGTGGACAATTTTCGGGTATCAGTTTGTACATTTTCGCGTTCTTTTCGTGAACTGCGCGTAAGTCGCGATCTGTCGAGAGCGATTTAAAGCGCTGTAAAATTAAACGCGCGTAGCACTGATACAGCTATGCCTGCCCGTCGATAAAATAGGAATTTATTGTGATCAGCAAATAAGCAAGTAGGCGAAATTACTGCAATAAGAATGTTAAAATGTCGATTTAATAATATTTTATTATTGTTTTAGAACGCTCGGTAAAAGTACTTAATTATAACGCTCGTAAAATTTTGAAGTGACCCTTACAAGTGATAAAGTTGCAGTTTCTTTTCGCCATGGGTAAGAACATCACGATAAAAAGATTTTTGTTTCAATAAAAAAATACTTAGATACCGTATTTTGTCCAATAGATACATCAGTTGTAAGAAACTTCGTTTGTGATATCAATCATTTGATATATGATTTAATTCTTTCGTTTCGAAAATTAAAAATTAAGATCGTAGTTGTATTTAACGTCGCATGACGTTTTTATATGTTTAACCCTGGATTTTCCCGAGGAACTTAATTAAACGGAAAATCGCCTCGTAATCCCTTTCTCAAGACACGACACACCATTTAATTACATGGAGTTGCATAACGATATGCAGCGATGCGTTCATGCAGATACGTCGTCGGGCAACGCGGTGCAAGATACTCCTAGCGGAAATACATTCCTTTGTGTTTTCATATATTTATGCACGTAAATGATTCGAAGAACTTCCGCGGGATTGATAAATGATACGATTTCCTGCAGAAAAACCGCACGAAGCGTATCGTACCGGGTCGAGGTTTTACTATTAAATCGGTAAGTCATCCGTGAATTCGTATCAATTTAAAAAACGTAGAATTATATACGTAATCGTCTTATTTAACACAAGATATCACGTATTAATAAGATTAGAGAGAATGAAAGAATAAAAGTTAAAATAAAAAAGAACTTACTTGAAGAACTTGAACCTTTAAGAAATGTACAGTAAAACTTCGTTTAACATATCGGGAGACAAGACAGTTTCGATAACCGAATAATAATATATGATTTGGATAATAGAAGCTCACTAAGTTCTCCCTTCTATCAGTACTTAATAGTTTCGATAATAGGAACTGGCGTTCAGAAAACTGAAGTCGAGCACGTCTATGTATTTTATTTAAGCTAACACATACTTAATTAGCACTTGAGCATACACTGCCGTCGAAAAGTTTCCGGACAAGGTCTATAACTAAGGGACCTATTCTGTAACCTTTAACGACAGTGTAGTCATCATTATATTGTCGTTGCGCAGCTTTTTGACCATATATTATACCTGCGCAATGATAATATAACGATAACGACACTTGTCGTTAAGAGTTATAAGCCTTGAGTCCACGATGCTGGAAATCGGTCCGAGATCTCGGACGAAAAGAGAATTGACCAATCGCATTTGAACAATTTGGACACAAGTTTTGCAGAATAGGCCTCTAAATTAAAAAAAAACTGTCTGTCAAAGGTAGTTTCTTCAATGAAAAGAAAGTATGAGTGTGAACTAAAATTGGCTTAAATTGATGAAATTTCTTTTGTTTCTCATTAGTTGAATAAAATCGGCTCAGTTTCATATAATAATAAGCGCTTTACTACAATTTTTCGCGACTTATATACCTTTGTCCGGAAACTTTTTCGACGGTAGTGTACTTAGCACATATTTAATGATTATAATTTATATGAACGCGTATTGTTATATTGAATGTATACAAGTATTTACTCTTAATACAAGCAAATATTTGTATACATTCAATATAACAATACGCGTTCATATAATTGGGATTTCGCTCAACCATAGTTCGGATAGTAAGAGCTCAGCTATGAGTTCGTATATTTGGAACTGAGCACGAACTTGTTATTCGTACAAATGGAGTGCAGATAAACGGAGTTTTACTGTACAGGAATATATCTATTTTGTTTTTACGCGTTAATATGCAAACTTCTTTTTTCCTTTTTCTATGCAAAATTAAATATGAAAGGATATCGCAGTGGACTCACGTCGATATCGTTCCTGATCGTGCCCCTCCTCCACGTCCCCCTTAGGCACCGATGATGCATGACGCTGCGCTCGATCATTTTCCACGTACCCTTCGGGAAACACCGTGGAAACGCTCATGCCACCGGGTTTCTGGAATCGCAGGGTTTAATTACAATTACTAATCCTTGATCCTTGAATATTTCCCAAGCGTTTCTTTCACTATTCATATTCTTCGAATATTTCAAACGTCATTTATTCTCGAGGATATACAGATTTATTAATAAATATCAAGATAAAAATCTCTCTCGATCGAAGATATATGAAAATATTGCCTGGTATGCACGCCTTATTACTTATTATACGTCATTACCATTTTTTTACTCGTGAGACCCGTGAACCTCAGATTGCCCCTTCTCATGTCGCGATGCGAAACGTTGCACAAATGTTAATTAACAGTTAATGACGCAAACGGAAACAAGAAAACGGTATAAATTAATGAGACACTGTGATTTGTTGCGTGAAACTGGAAAGTTGAACAAGAAGCGAGATCTCGACTATTTCGCGGATCTCTCGCGACGTAACTGCATTCTTTATTGAGGTCCCAATCGTATTAGAATGGTTGCTAATTCGTCCTCTAAGTTCGACTTCATTAGCGCTTCTTTGTCAATCTTGTCATTGATCGTACGTATAAAATCGACGAAGAAGACCAAAGGATCTTGTATAGTAAAATAGAAAATGATAAATTATAATTATCAGATCATTTCTCATGTTTTTTATTACTTTTACACCGATGTGCATTTTGTTATTTAATTAAAGAAATGTTTATCGACCAAATTAAATATTACTTTATTCACTTCTCTTCCTTTACAGTTAATAAATTAATATAATTGTTACCGCGCGAATTGAAACCAAATTTGCAAAAATAATTAATATAAAAATTAATTAGAAATAAGTAGAAGATATCCTTTGTAGTGAGAAATAAACAGAAAAGTAGCAGGAATTTTTTTATCCTCGTAATATTGTCCTTATTCCACTTTATTGTCACGAAAATTACCATTATTCACACTCGAGTAGCTTTAGAGTTCATTAGTTGCTTGGTGAAAACCCAGTTAACGTATGTCCTCTAGTTCGAGAAGTTTCGTTTCTGTCATGAAGAAATAAAAAACTAAAAATTTGCATAAATGTGTAAATCTTAGAGATTGCACGAATTGTACCGAAGATTTGCATAAGTGGCGGTGCTGAGAACACTTTTCTCCTTCTTATTTTATTATCTTTAGCTGTAGACCTAAATCAGAAACACATATATATATATCGCGAGACACATAAATTCTGACTCAGAACTCAGATATGAAGATAAAGTGCTTCACACTGCTTTTATCATTGCATCATAATTATCTTAGCGTCGTCGCCTACGAAAGCCGACGTTCGAACAAAAGAGCGTAACTTATCTTTCGTTTGCAAAAGCTGTGAAAATCGTGCTTGAGTATGCGACAATAAAAACTGATAATAGCGATAATCCATTTCGAGAGCCATACGATGAGCCATATCTATTGCACATTTAAACATTAATTTCGTATCTTATATCCGTACACGGAGAAAATTTTATATTAACCCTTTAAGGCCCAGGCATCGATTCTGTTTGAGTAAAATTTACGATCAACGATCACAGTAGTGACTTGTTTAGCAGGAACACCATTGTTTTAGGAATTGAGATAGAGAATCTAGCTCCATATAAAACGGATCAAGAGTATTATATCGACAGAAACGCTACTTTATCAATACAAAACATTTGGGAAGAACTCAAAGTAAATGTACAAAATTATGTACACTGGGCCTTAAAGGGTTAAAAATTACTATGTATGGCAGTAGCCGTGGACCATTGCTGGAATTATAAAAATTTTTACTATGTTGTCACAAATGAGTTTAATAATTATTAATAATATAATAACATAGTAAAAATTTTTATAATTCCAGCATAAATAGTCCACGGCTACTGCCATACATAGTAATTTTTAATATAAAATTTTCTCTGTGTATTATCTAATTTAATATCGGTGATATTGTATGAGTTGAGGATTACTTTTAACCGCGTTTAGTGCAAAAAATGCAACTATTCAACACATTTATACATGCAACATATACAACCGTAATTAAACAATACTTTAATTTTTTCTGCGAGTTTTTGAACCATTTGCAAAATTAAAAAAATTATTTATAAAATTTTAAGTTATATGACGAAGATTGTAAGCTGAAGTTAAAAATTAAATATTTAATAAACAGTATTTAATTAAAATAAATATATTAACAAATTATTAAATACTTAATTATAAGTTCAAATAAATTTTTTTTATAATCTGGAATATTACGTTGAGAGGCACAACAAATAATTTTTCATTGATAATTTAATAAAAAATAAAAAATTGATGAGAGGAAACAGTTACATAATTCGGAGATTATGCGCAAAAATTTTATTACATAATTTCATTACATTTACACTGATTTACACTTTTCAACAAGGAATATTCTTTTACCGTCAAACATTTATTATCGAATAAGTAAAAGCACAGCAATCTATGTTTAATAAACGGCAGAGTACTATGTTTATCCTTATCATACGATTAGAAAAACTACCCTACAGATTTTTCCTTTTATCTCGGTTATCCAAGTCACGCGAATATCAATCAACGAATCTATACAATTGTCGCGTTCTCACTCGTGGACTTTGACATATGGCTCTCGACACTATTAATCGCCTGATTGCTTAAAAAATTTACCCCCAGACGCCGATTTAAGCCGAACCTCCTGGCGGTCGAGTTGTAGGCCAGGAATTCACGCCACAGACTTAGATAGGAGGTCCTCTTGCCAGTAGGACGCGACATCCCTAAACGGCAAGGCTCTGCGATCCACGAGCCACCACTTAATGTTCTCATCGGCCATTTACCTCGCCACGAAACCGGCTGAATCCGCGGATTATCCTTGTCTCGGACGCGCCAGGACTAACTCTCGCGAAGGCGGCGACCAACGAACGGTCACTGAAAGTATCCGTCGTGATCCTCGAGCCACCCCGAACCCACCGATTCGACGTTACCGTCCACGTGGCGAGGGTAGTAGTGGTGATAGTAGCAGTTAGTGTACACGACGACCTTGACAGCGACCTCGTCGAGTTGCGTGACGCCGTGGTGATCGTTCTGCTCGCAACGTTCCGGTTGCATCGGTCTGCTTGCGTCGACCTCGATACCGTTACCATTGTCCCGACAAATCGCTAATAAAATCGTAAATCGAAAGGCTCATCTTTGGATTTTCGGAGGGAAGGAGCAGTCGTATCGTGCAAGTTAAGAATGACCTATTCTCTTAATACCAGTGACACGTGATAATTTTATAGATGAGATTGTGAGAGTTAATTTTATCTTTTCGTATAATTATAAATAATTCTATAATCTTTCCTTTTCAAAGAGATTGTTATAATTTTATCTTTTCGTAGTTATAAATAACTATATATCCCCTCTTTTTTTCTATTTATTAAATAAACAATTATATATTTTTTCTTCTTCTTTGCTCTTTCTTTCTCTTTTTTCCTCTCTGCTTTTCTCTTTTATCTTTTCATTTTCTTCTCAATAATCTTTTTGGATTAAATTCTATATTTTTATATTTTTCTTTTTCCTGTTTTCTCTTTCTTCTTCTATTTTATTACCGTCGCTTTTCTCTTCTTTTTTCCTTTCAAATGAAAATTTAGGTGAGATACATTTTAACCTGGACATTACAGTTACATTTCTTACCGCCGTACGACTTTTGGCCTTTCACACAAAGGAGCACTAAACAGTGAGTACTATCAAGGCCACAGATAAGATTCCGTTAGTAATGGCGGAGATCTCCGACCGCGGACTTCCGGTCATCGCCTGCAATGGCTGCAATTACTCTCTCAGTTTATTTAGATTACGTCTGCGATACCATTCGCAACTAAGTCGCAACTAAGAGTTTTACGCTATTTTCGCGATGTTAAGAATATCAAATATCATAGCGAACAATATCGAACATCGCTTTTTCCCTCGAAGTCAAAGATAGTTTCAATTCTTCATTCATTGATCGGACTACTATAAATTACATTAATTTAATTTGATTTAACATAACGCAAAGTTACATCATCTTTTTTCAAAGCTATATCCATTTCGTTCTAATCGTACTATAATCGTTCTAACCCAACACTCTATTAAGAATCGTAATGTTTTAGCAAGAATTAATCATCAAGCTGATTTTTGATGTTACAAGACGCCTACACTGAGAAAAAAAATTTGTTGAAAAACTAAAATATTTAGTCCGATACGTTCAACTAAAACATTAGTTGGTTTAACTGAACATTAGTTGAATTAACTAATTCTTGATTTAAAAATTTTGATGGTTGACATGAATGAACTATACCTTTTTTAATTCAACTAATGTTCAGTTAAACCAACTAATGTTTTAGTTGAACGTATTGGACTAAATATTTTAGTTTTTCAACAAATTTCTTTTCTCAGTGTATGTAAAAATATCTTAGCCGTATCGTTTTCATAAATTGCGATTAAGGCCGATCGAAAAATTCGCTGTCAACGAGTTATTTGTTACTTCAAGTCCCTCGATTCCCGCGCAGTCCTTCCCGGCGTTCTATTTCACAGCCGTTAACCGGCATTATAGCGATATGGTGAGTTCGCGTGCAGATAAAACCGCGACAATTAGCATATGTGAGGTCAGTCGATGGACACGATGAACGCCGGGGTACGTCATATCTGCAGTTTCTTGCACCCGTAACGATCGGTTTGCGACGCCCCGCAGGAAAGCTCGCGGAAGTCGCATAATTGCACACGCCAATCTGTGAAAAACGCCACGTGTTATCTCTATCAGAAAAAAATTTTAATCATTTGCCTAACGAGATTTGCGATACCGCCGACACCGCCGAGTGCCTTTTCAGACGTACATAGGAATCGAGTCCATCTATCATCTTCAAGCGTTATAACGAAGTACGCGAGTTTATTTGAGATGCAAATATCTCTTTGTCGCTCTAATAGAAAAGTTTATTTCTGGGATTATTTATGACTTCTCATGTTGCGGCAATCGAGAGAGAATAATACAGGCCGATCTTTCGATCTCTCGCGTGCACCTATTTCTTCGAGATAAAATGAAAAATTGACACGTGTTCGGATGCCTGGTTTTCCTCCGAGCAGTCTCCTTAAAACAGTCTCCTTAAAATCTGACACGAAACAGTGCCCGTGAGACTGTTTTGAGCCACAGAAGCCTGCATCTGCATCCGATATCCGTTCAAATCAGAAGCGCAATTTAATGAAATCGAAATCGAATTTATAAATAAAGAAGCAGATAAAATGGAAAGGAATGAAAGATTAAGTAAATTAAATAAGATAACAGTAATAATTATTACTGTTAAAAACGAGAAATTTTACTAATAATTTAATAAATGTTATAAGTATTCCTTATCGTGAAACACTCTCTAGATGACATTCTATAGCTGAAAATTATTAGTGAGAGATTGTGTTTATATTTGTTTATGAAGAGTTTTATCAATGGTTACACTGTTTAGAAACACGCGTTGCAAATAATGCTGATAATAACATTTTATAAATACTTACAAAACTATAATAGAAACGCTTGAGACTATGTCATTAAACGCCACTGAAACATTTCATAAGAAACATAGACGTGAACATTTCATAAACAATTCCATGTTTAAATTTCCATCTCATAAACAATTTAATAAATGTTTTACAGCTCAAATGAAACATCTACTCAACACTTAAGCAAACTTCTTGTAAACTTTCAATAAATATATTATTTTCACCAGGGAGATGATGGATGGTGACGGATCTTGATTCTCTTGCTAGAAAATATCGATCGTCTTATTATTGCAATCGCAAGGCAACTTTTTCGGTCGAGTTGGTTTAGAGCGATGTGACGAGGTCAAATAGAGATGAAAAAAGAATTGCTCGTTTACGAGGCCTATTGATGGCAATATCGTTGGTATAAGACATTAATGATCGTTAACGATCGACAATAATGCGCAGTAGGAATCTATCCCTAATTAGCAATGTTTTTTAAACGCCTCTATTCTTCAGTCCTGTCAATATTATACGAGATCGTTAACCCTAGCTTCCCACACTTCAAATTTTTACGGGCTTCCCACACTGGGGTACAGGCGAGGGGTAAACCGCTGAGGGCATTGCGGTGTACAGATTTGGGGCATTAGTGGGCATTACTAGCGCACATTAGTGGGCATTACATAAAAAATTTACTAGTAATGCCCAAAAATTGTGTACTTTTAGTGTACTTTTGTGTACTTTGTGTACTTAGTAATGCCCAATTTTGGGCATTACTAGGCATTGGTGTACACAATTTTGGTCAGCGGTTTACCCCTCGGGTACAGGCTACCCCACGTCGAATATTTAGCTAAAAATATTAGAAAAAGTCAACTGATTTTAAGTAATTTTTTTTCCATCGATACGCCACACATCAAGGAATATGCTTATACATAGAAAAATATGAAAAAGACAGTAGTTTGTAAAATATTCGCTTGTAAGAGAAGTTACATTTAAAAATCGCAAACTAGAAAATTTTACCTGGGGTTACAGGAACCCCAGTGTGAGAAGCTAGGGTTAATATCTAATTTTCAAATTGTTGATCTGTTTTAATATTTGAATATTCATGACGATATTGAACTATTACTTAATTATTTATCTAATTTTAACATTATTGATATTAAGATTAAATTTCTTTTCTCTGGTACTTTTAGATATTTATTATCGTTATAAAGGATAGAGTTAAGATACAATCCGCTGCTAAATTCGATGATTAGAATAAGGAAACGTTGACACGCGTCTCACGCGCATTCTTGGTCGTCGGAAGGACAAAGCGATGAGGTTGACAGCGCGCGACGGTCATGTGAAAAAAGCGGTAATGACTCGGCAATGACGATGACGATCTTATTGTACCGCTTCGCGGAACCTGCTCGGGAAACGCGAGATGATTCATCTGCTTTTGACGGACGACAAATCAGGATCGTGTCTGTGTCACCGAACTCGCGTTATTATTTCGCATCTCGTCTATTTGATCGTACATTTCAAATATATCGTTTATAATAAACAAATCCATTGTTTAAGCAATTAATTTGTAACAAATAGATATTATTTTGTGAAGGTAATTAACATTATTTAAAAAATTATTAAATTTGTCTCCTTGAACTTTGTAGGATTTCTATAGTAAATTTGTGCTCTCTCTCTCTTTATCTATCTTATCTATCTCTATCTCTATCTCTCTTGAACTCTTTAAGAAAACCTTCCTATTCTCTTAATATCTCTTTTTTGTAATTACTTTTTATGGGTGTACATTACTTTTTATGGGTTTCTTCGTTTTATTATCCCTAACAAAATTGTCTTGTTTTCTCTTGATGTTCTCTCTATCTGCCAGTCTCTTCCTTGCCGCGGCGATGTGTGCGTTTAGTACACAATAAAATATGCACACTTGCAGCTGAGCTGCATAAACCTTGATTCAGCGCCCAGATGACAACGCGGCCAAGAACTCAGCTGCTAGGCAATGACAACAAATTCTAACAATACGACTCTCTTACCCGACATATGCGCCGTCATGTTTGCATTATGCAGCCCCAAGCATGCTGCCACTCCATATTGCACAATTGCACTATCTCTCTCTCTCTCTTTCTAGCAGCATGGTGTAATTACAGTTTCGCTTTAGACGAAACAATACGCGACTCGACGGAACGCTTTGTTCAAAGCCGGCGCTGTTTAATTCCTTCAATGGTTAATTGGCTTATTCGTAGTAGTTTTGCGCATCGCTAGAACAGAAACAATGGCGAATAAAACGTCGCGTGTTAATTCCACATCATTGTCGCGATTGCATCGTATCAATCTTCGTGCGAACAGAAATTCTACTACAAGTAGAATTTTTAACGCCTTAATTGCACGTTGCACGCGCGTTTAATTTTTATTGTTTGCTGTCACGTTTAGAAGACGTTTGGAGGACGAGATGTCCAAATCGCAGCACATTTTGCAAAAAAATTTTACAGATATTTAACGAGCGTCATAAATTTTATGTGTCTGCTGTGTGATAACGCAAGATAATTAAATTATGCGCATCAACAGTTTCGCGTTTATCTGCATCTGCGTCTACTTGAATATGCGCGAGCGACGTTCATCATCGGCGGATATAAGAATGATTGTGCGGATGAATCGCGTTTCGATTTACACAAATCAATCGAGAGAACGGCTACTTAACATGTCTTGCATCGCGCGGTATTCGCTACCGCCCCCGCGTTTTCCGAATGCCATCGTTTATACGCCAATTGTCTTAATGATACTTGGCTTACTCACGCGGTTAGTTTAACAAGACGAAAGAACACGCTGCGCGAAACGGTACCAATATTTCATGAATATTGACACTCAACGCGATA
Source organism: Aphaenogaster ashmeadi (assembly GCA_003063805.1). NCBI lineage: Eukaryota > Metazoa > Arthropoda > Insecta > Hymenoptera > Formicidae > Aphaenogaster > Aphaenogaster ashmeadi. Next base: position 235,922 of record NJRQ01000141.1, read on the forward strand.
AGTCTTTATATGGAATCTTTTTTTTAACTTTTTTATTCGTTTTATGCAAAGACTGTTCAACAAATTCAAAAGTAAACTTAAAAAGAAGAAATAAAAAGAAAAACTAAACAAATAATATAAATAAAATTAAAAAGATGTAATGAAAATAGAAAGATAAGAAATATAATTAAAGTAAGAAAATTAAGTAGATGATTAGAGAAAGATGATTAAAGTAAAGTAAATGGGAAGTGATAAAATTTTGAAATAAATACGTAAAAAAATTGTATCGTTACTTTTGTAAAGCAAATCATTTAACAATTGAGAAATGTTAAGTCCGAACTAAAAAGAACGATATGGAAAAAGTTGATTGAAATTAATGGAAAGAAATTAAATCGTAGAGTTTAATCGTAGGTTAAGGCTGGAATGAAATCATCGTCTTCGGAGGTAGTCGTCGCGGTTAGGTGATTCCCCCTTCGTTATGCATCGCGTGCACTGCAAGGAAGTACCGTTGAAACCTTTCCTTTTCCTACCGGGAAAACGCCATTTCCGATTACACGTCTCGGGAAAGGAACCGATCGGAAGACCTTTTGCCGAAGGCAAAAAGTTATTTGCTATCATAAAAACTGCGCCGCATCGTTTCGCATCTCTATTGGAGATTATTTAGAATATCTAAGCATCTTCATATGAATCATCTTCATATCAGTTCATCCATATCAATTTATGTAAAAATATCATGCTTGTATTAAAATATTATACGGTACTTTGAATGTTTTTTTGTCAATTCAGATTCTCGAGTATTTCAGGCGATGCGGTCGTCTCAAAACGAGTTTCGCTCCTTTCCTTTCTAACTTCCTGAAGCGATCGCATTTCACAATGGACCGGCGTAAAAAAGATTGTGACGCAAAGACCAAGAGGTGAATCGGAAACAAGTCTCAGTAAGGGACAAGCTGTTTGTAGTAGCGGTTGATTTTAAAAAATACAAGTACGTTCCAGTTTAAAATATACTTTTTGACGACAGATAAGTTTTTCAAATAAAATTCTCTTGAAATTTAAATCTTTAATCACAATTTGTTATTCATTTAATTTCCTTAAAGTTGAAGTTTTCAACCGTATTCTTCTCAATGTTGCAAACTTAATTACAATTTTTTCGTAGATGACAATGTCATCGTCATCGTCTTACTACAAAAGATAAAAAAGTTTGATTTTCTTTTATTAACTACAGAAACAATTTTCGCATTTATGTAAATCTTTCTTTCAAATATACTTCTAATTTTTCATTTATTTAAGATTGATTTTATTCGAATAGAGAGTTAAAATTTTCTCTCAGAATTTTTTTAAATTCTAAAAATCCAGGTTTTTTAATCGCGTTTTTTTCTCGACGCTGCACTCATGACTTGAGTCATTCTTAATTCAAAAGAATTTCGTTTTACACGAAATTTATCTTGAAGCAGCGATCATTCACCGCTATTTTATCGGCGACACGTTTCCGGAAGTAAGCCGTCCTCGCTCAGTGAACTTTTTATTTATCAAAACGGCGTGTATGTACGCTTCACGCGTGGACTCGTCCACGTTGTTTGTGCTCGTGCACTCGCCACTTTTAACCGTGATATCCCTACTACTTTGCTGTCCGCCAGCCAGCCGGTAGAATTACTAGAACGGATACCTATCTACGTGAGGCCCGACCGGCCCGAGAGCCCAGCTTGCGACAGTTGTCGCTCGGTCGCTCTGAAGGAGCCATCTCGGCTTCATCGTAAGCCGGTTCCGTTTGAAGGGATTCTAATAAAAGGATCTTCGAAGGCATCTCAAAGGACTCTCAAAGAAACTACCAAGTAACATTTAACGCACTTCCAAATACTTGTCAAGGAATTCTCAAAAACTTGTGAGGAGACGTCGACAGGACTAGGAAGAATTTATCAATTAGTTGGACGTTAGTTGCAAGATTTCGGGGTGAGTCGAAGCTCATTCGCCAATTTTAATTTTATTTGTATATGTTTATTATTTTTTATTATGTACACGGCAAAAACAATAAGGTTGCCACAACCACAATAATAGTAACATTTGGTACAGCCACGTCCTGTGGTTGTTACATTCACATTGTTTTGTGTAGTGCATCTA
>NJRQ01000141.1:248899-268343 GCA_003063805.1 Aphaenogaster ashmeadi
ATAGAGAAAGCTTTGTGAACCAACTAAAATGAGGAAGCAATGTGCAAGTTTCTACTTGCACACTTTTATTCTTTGTTTCGATTAGATATATTTTTTATAACCCCCCTCCTCCTCTTTTATTTTTATTTTTTACTTATTTTCTAGTTACATTTTTCAGATGGTGAACTTGAAGAATGCCCTGGGTGCTGAAGAGCTCACCGACAGGAAGGTCGGCCTCCCTCGCGCCCTTTTGGCGGAATTTCTCGGTACCCTGCTACTCAACTTCTTCGGCTGCGGTGCCGTGGTGACCGGAAATGTTGTCGCTATCAGTCTGGCCTTCGGCTTGGCGGTGGCGGGCCTAATTCAGGGAATAGGTCACGTTTCCGGAGGTCACATCAATCCGGCGGTCACATATGGTCTCGTTGTCGTCGGCAAGGTAGGGATACATTTTATATTCAATAAAATATTCAATAAAAATTTTAGTATTTTTAACTTGTCCCTCTAGGAAGTTCTTCTAAATCTCTGTAACACTAAATCGCTTCCAATCTGATGTATACATGCACATCATGTGTAAACCAAGAATCGTCTATTATTCCGCAAATGAAATCTATCCTAGAGGAGCCCGTAGAATTCGATATCCCGTGATGAAAATCGATCATCTATAAAGCCTTGTCTCCACGATGCTAGAACTTGGTTCAAGTTCTCGGATCGAGAAATTTGTAGCCAATCAATTTGCAGCTTTTACGGAAAAGCGGCAATTTTATTGGCTACACGTTTTTCGGACCGAGAACTTGGACCAAGTTCTAGCTTAAGAGATGAAACTATCTGGATAATCAATCAAAAACAGATCCTACGTTGAAATAAATTTCAAATTAATTAAACAATTCATACGTTAATAAAACAGTTAATTTTCAACAATATTATCATATAATCTTGATAATAAAAAATTAATTGAGTACTACTGAATTAATTATGTTTATCCAAGTAATTTGATATCCTTAAGCTTATTTCCTTTCCCTTCCAAGTATCTCTCATCTTAATGGTCAACAAAAATTTAAATAATTAACAAGATCCTGATTTTCGGTCACAGGTACCAATTATCAGAGGTATTCTGTACGTCGTGGCGCAATGCGCGGGCGCTATCGCGGGTTCGGCGATCTTGAGGGCCCTCTCGGCCGACACGATGGAGGAATCTCTGGGCGTGGTGAAGCTAGCCTACGGCATCACTCCGGTGCAAGGATTCGGCGTGGAGTTCTTTCTCGCGTTGATTCTGGTGCTGGTAGTTTGCGGGGCGTGCGACGCCGCTAAACCGGACAGCAAGGGCATCGCGCCCCTCATGATCGGCCTGACAGTCACCGTCAGCCATCTCATCGGCGTAAGTACTCCGATTATAATCACAAAAACAATTTCCTACTTATTTTTAATTTTAATTCGATCATTGTAATGTAATTTTTTTCAAAAACGTATTTTAAAGTTTAAAATTTGTTTCGCAATTAATACTTCATTCCTATAGTTGCTGAAAAAAATTATAGAAATTTATTAATTGTTAGTTTTCTGTTTTTGCAATTATTTTACATCTTTGTAACAATTTTTAATAATCAGGTGCCGCGAACGGGCTCCGGGATGAATCCGGCACGTTCGCTGGGCAGCGCCGTGGTGATGGGTGCTTTCGACAATCACTGGGTGTACTGGGTGGGCCCGATCATGGGCGGTATCGCCGGTGCACTCATCTACGTGCATGCGATCGGACCCGCTAAGCAACCGGAAGTGCCGGCTAGGACTTATGCCTCCGTCGCCACTGAGGAAAAGGAGGTATGTTATACTACAAAAATGTGAGATTACTTTCAGACACAAATGAAAAATATCTTTTCAATTTTCCAAAAATATCTTTCAATTATTAAATTTATTGAAATTTATTAATTTTTTAGACATTCCTTAATTTGTATATTATATAAATTTTCCATTTTTAAACTTTTTAAATAATTAATGAAGAAACTATACGCTTTTATTGAGTTCCTTGATATTTTTAGTAATTTCTTTAATTTTTTAGAAGTTCTTATAATTCATAATTATTTCAAATTTATCAATAATAAATAAAAAATTTAGTATTTATTAGATTAAATATCGAACTTCCGGTTTTTGTTTCAAATTGTTAGTGTCTGAAAGTGGCTTGAAAATATAGTTTCTAGATACAATGTAAGTCTGGCATCTTCCTATAAATTAACAAACGTCTAATCCGCATGAAAATCGCTACACTGAAATATACGCATTAACTTTCTACTTATAAATAAATTTGCTAGAATTTCGAATTTTTTCTTGACGATGGGACTTTGTTTTAGGAGGACGAGTACTTTTCCGATCTTCTATGGCCGGTATTCATAGTCGGTTCTTATTTTAAGACTGTCTTAAGTAACGTCTTAAGACGCTAATACGACTCTGTGATTGGTTTAAGACATCTTAAGATTGTACTTGAGATGATCTTAAATATAAGAACCGACTATGAATACCGCCCTATGAGGCAGATTAGTTAATCAAGAAATGAACTCATGCACGCTCATAATGGCATGATAGTAAAATATGATAGAAATGCGTTCTTAGCCTTCAAAAAATAAAATGAAATTTTTTTAGGGAAAAAATCTCTTTTGAAATAACTTTTTGTATATTAATTTTCTTATAATCTTCATAGCATTAAAATAGAGTCAAAAAGAAAAGAGGAAAACAATAGTCCAGAAATTTTTCAAGAAACGGTGAAACGCAAGAGACAGACTTGCTTTTTTTAAATTTCAGAAAATTCCTTAATTTGTTATATAAATTTTTTAATTTTCTTAAATTTTCAATAATTAGTGAAGAAAATATATACGTTTTTATTGAATTCCTTGATATTTTTAAGTATTTTCTTTATGGGTTCTTCCTTTACGATTATTCCGCACTCTCTTTATTTATTCTTTCTAAACTCTCGCAACTGTTTCGCACCGAATCTGAATGCGCTTCATTTCCCCGGGATAAGACTTTCACTCTAAGTCGACGATCGTCTCTGTCCCACAGAGGTTCGAGTACATTGACAGCGGACGTGGCGGACTTTAAGATACGAAGATGCCCAGACGTACAAGAGCGATCTAGCGAGTCGCCCGTAGAATAGAATTTCCACATAAAAAAGATAAAAAGGGAATAGCGAACATGAAAACATCCTTGTTTTGCAGCTCCAGAATCTTTCCAGCAGGAAAAACGTCAGTCCCGCTTGACGCTCTAACCGACTCTAACCGTCTTCCTCTGCCAATTCGCCAATCGTCTTACATCGATAATGCGATAAGAACTATTGGACGGCTTTCATGTAAAAAATACCGCGCGCGTATTTAAAATTGAAGTTTATGAAATTACATTGCTTTCTGACGAAGTGGTCTTATAAAAATCGTGACAAAAATCGTCGGTTTTTATCGATCGTTGAGGATGTAGGACGATCTAGGGATGCAATCACCCATATTTCAATTAATTGACTTTAAAATAAAGTATACAATTTTTTTCATAATTAGATACAATTTAAACTTTTAAAAGTTCAGCAATAAAAATATTAACGTAACTTAAAAATGCCTTTAATGCCAAATAATTCGAGAAATCATATAAATATACAATTATAATAAGACAATTTCGGACAATGTGTCTTAAAGACGTCTTAAAGACATCTTATATGACGTCTTATGTCCTGATTTTGGACATCGTGTTGTCTGCGTAGTCACAAAAAGGATTAAACGCAGCTAAATGAATTAAATTGACAGATCGATTTCTTAAGAGAATTCCCGGCTTTATAAAATATTAAGAATCTATAATTTTCTCTCTATAATTTTGTGCCAATTCACAATATTTTTTATTACACAAATTGAACTTTTAAAAATTTACTTATACGATTCTGATATAGATCGTCTTGTAATCGTGAAAGATAAAAATGTGAAAAGAAAGCCAAAGAGACCTTTCGTCACGAAATACTTCACGTTGCCGACATCTCATGCCACATTGAGTGACATATATAGTCGTTTATTGCACAAGATGTATTTTGATAACGTCTTTGATAATTATAATCAACCTATTTGGTAAAATTTTCTCACATCTCGATCAATAATACTTGAAAAATCATGCAACTTGTTTAAATGCCACATATAAAGTAACTTTAAATTTTGGCATATGACAATGTTACGACGCGTAATTATAGTTCAGCGAATGCGTTAACTAATACGAAGATTCAAAATTTCCAAATACTTCTGTAATTTTTTATTTTTGAATATTTATTATTGCTCTCATTTCATTATGTATGAAAAAATCTTCAAGTTTTAATTCAATCTTTAATAATTTATCCTTATTTAATTACTAATTAGTTACTAATTAAGATTAATTACAATGTTGTAATACATTTCAAGATAAAAAATTTTTAACAAATATTGTGCAAACAAGAAAAAAGTTCAATCACAATGAAATTATCTATTATTTTTTTATAGATAGCTTTTATTTGCTTAGCTACTTGTATGTTTTATTAATTTATGCACTTGCGTGACTTTTTGATTGTATCGCAATTAGATTAATGCAAATGCATGCTAATTATTTCATGTAAATTAACACACCGATGATGTTCTCTCGACATTTTTTTACCCGATCATCACGTAGATACTCTCTAAATCTTTCTACATGCATGAAAGCTTATTTAAAAAGTTGATAAGAGCTATTTGATTAAAAGCTATTAATCCCTTAAAAGCGTGTTGCAAAATAATGACTGATTCTCAAGCGTAATTATGATTTTTAATTCATCGTACATATTTTATATACTGGCGACAAAGATGCATTTCTTCCATAAATAGAACTACTGCATAAGACAAAATTTTTATATATTAATATCATTGATCATCAGAGAATACGTATATATACCTATCATAAATGTGAGCGTTATATGTAATGTTGTACGGAATAAAATGTCTAAGTTTTTATACAAATCTTTCCAATTATATATATGTATATAATTCTCTTATTCTTATTCTCTCGCCAATAATAACATGCCATAATGATTATTATGTCTATTATGTAATTATAATTATTAGATAATTATATATTAAATAACTCTTGAGGCGGCACTGTGGTCTTGTGGTAGAGCGCCAGACTCGTAATCTGTAGTACCAGGTTCGAGTCCACTAGATCAGGTAAATATGGATATTATTATTTTCCGACACTGCGCTCCCTGCCGGGAAGAGGATTCCTGGTAGGTAAAACTGGGGTCCGTCTTTCGGAAGAGAGACGTTAAGATGTTGGTCCAAACGGGCAAAGAGTAGGAGGAAGGATGGGAAGGGTGAAAATGCAAACCCCGAGGGGACGCAGTATAATTCCTTTATCCTTATTAAATAATTCTTACCTCTTCCTCCCTTTGAACTACCTATTTGGATATTTTATTGTGTGGAAGAGGACGGGACAGAGAAAAGGCGCAATAAATATCACGATGGGCTTCTACAGTTACACACTTTTATATTTCATATATAGTTCCAAGTATCTTGCAGAATATCGGATAACCTACGTGTCACCGTTTTAACTAGTTTAACGAAATAATTCTGAATATGATTACTGTAAATGTATATCTATAGTTCATTATCTCTTATGTTCCCAACGTTATAAATGTGTTGACTTGCAGAATCAGAGTCCGTTGCACCAATAAGAAAACGAAAAAAAAGGAGAAAAATAGATCGCAATTGTAATACAATTATTCTAAGGAACAAGTTCGGAGAAAAAGGATTAATTTAATCGTAGATTGAATCGATCGCTTTCAATTGGCAACTCGCGTTAATTTCAATCAACGTTAAAATTAGCTAAATCCTTTGCCGTATTTCGAAAATAATATCGATACTATAATAGCGAAACTATAATCTAGAATAATCAAATTAGTCTAGCATTTCTAAATATTAATATAGACATTTTAATTAGGTAAAATAAAATGTATATTAATAGGAAAAGCGACTTAATTGACCAAGGAGGAGTTCGAATAATTACCGGTTGGTGCAACTGGCCCATGCTGCATTCTAATCCTTAACGCTAAAAAAGAAGACGAATCCGATAACTGCGCGATCACGGGGATCGTGACTTTTCTTTTCTTTTCTGTTTTCTCAGTTCGATTAGCAAGAGAGCGAACGTGCACAAATGAAGGAACCGCCGGGAGACACGGTATGTACATATATTTCTCGCAGCTGCAATACAGTTCGCAAGTCCGGGGCCAATAAAACCATCCGGTGACTGACCATATATTTACAATTGTCCTCTCATTGCGGATGTACCGAGTCGAACAATAATACTCGAAACAAAAGCGAATGAACAGGATCAAAGCTTATTTTCCAATCCAGAAAGTGCTATTTAACTCGAGAACGGCGTAAATCGAATTTTGCGATAGCAAGGTAAGTAAGATAAGATAAGGTAAAATCAATAAGATACGTTATACATGCAATGTTGCAACTGTCCGAGTTACTTCTAGAAAAAATAATAAAAACAACTGTATAGCTACAAAAGATGTAAAGTAAAATAAAAGCTTTGAAATATACATAATAGGTATCCCGATGCGTTAACTTAAAATAATTAACATTCGTCACATTCGCGCGATAGATGATTCATTTTTACCTTCGTCAAATCTATCGTCTTCGAACAGAAAGGAAAGCGAAAGAGGGAAGTTTCGACGTGATCTTGATGAAACGGGCGCGATCACCGAGCTCCGATATCATCGCACTTAACTGTAAAAAAAAGCACGCGTTTGCTTCAATGAAAGAAATGCAACGATATTCTTTCGTGTCTTCACACAATCGATTCAATTTTAATATCTGCGTACATTATCGGGGTGTACAAATGTTTGTTGCTGTCAGTTTAACTCGCCGAGATTCTTGCGCAATCGGGAATTAGTTTCACTATTCTGATTATCGATAGTATTGAACATTAAAGTCAAATTGCATTTAGGACAAGTCTTTTTTTGAGATATTAGGATTTTACTTGGTATTTAAGAAATAAATTTTCTCATAATCGCGTAGAAATGGAAATTCAAGATAACTGAACAGATTAAAGTCCATTATAAAAGCTAAAATACTATTAAAAAAGGTCAATTATAAAAGGATAAAACTTTAAAGCATTTACCGTGAAGTTATATCGATATTCTATTATAAAATATATATAATATCGATATTATAATATATATTAATAATATTAAAAATTATTAATATTAATTAGTATATTGTAAAATATTAATATATATTATAATTATACTTTGTAATAATTAAAATAATAATACTAATAATGTGGCTCTAATATATATGATTCAAAAACTTAATGTCGTTCTAATTATTATATAATAATAATATTATATAATATTTTTTTAAAATAGGTCGTATATATGCGATCACATTCCGTGCATAGCAAACAGTTTTTAGTTGAAGAGCGCCACAGTTAGAGGAATAAAAAGATCGAATTTAACTCACGTAAAATTCGAGCTTTAATTACTTTAAAATTATATATATTATTATATAATAATATTATTATTAATTTTCATTATTAATATTATTATTAACATTCAACTAAAAACCGTTTGCTATGCACAGAATGTGATCGCATATATACGACCTATTTTTTAGACAATCAAGAATACATTACACAAGTGAGAGACTACTTTTTCCGGGCGTATATATACGCCTTTTGCAACCAAAATGTTAATGTTAACGATCTCGAGCTTTATTTTTAGTATTAAATAACTCAAATTTATTTTGCATGCAAAATCAATTTTAATAATGCAATTTTATATATATATATATATACTTGCTTCATTCACACATAATCAACATTATATTATTTTTTTAACTAATACTCAATCTCGATTGTACGATATCAATAATACGGTCCACTGCCGGAACAGTAATATTGACGTCAATCAAACTATGTGTGAACAGTAATTAATTTTAATGCTATCAAGTATAAAAATTAATTACCAATCGTGCAAGAGATCTCGGGAATCTTACAGCAAATTGGAGAATTTTTATTTGGTGCAGCACTTTGACCGGGCCAAAATAAGACAAACCTCAACCTTCCATCTGCGAGAGCTTGTCCTCCAAGCTGTCCTGGCTATCGTTAGTGTCGTTCAGATTAATCGTGTCATTGCCCTGCGTCAACTCGATGACGGAGTCGCTGAGATTGCTGTTCGCCGATTTCCGCACCTCCAGTACATCGTCTGACGCCTCGAAGATCGAAGCCGTCTCGGAGAGATCCTGATTGTCCAGTGCGATAGTGGCGGAGTCAGGCTGACTCTCTTCTTGCACGACGATCATTTGCGAAGGATCCTCCACCTCAGGATCAAGCTTGATCTCCGTCTCCTGCGCGACCTCAACCTCCATCGCCGTCTCCTCCTTAATGTCCTGCTCGTTCATCTGCATTACGCAGTCCTGATTCACCTGCTCGTCGACCTCCATCGCCGAATCGGTCTTTCGTTTGACGTCTGACGGCGCCGTGATACCGGAAATTTGCGAGAGGTTGCTCAGAACCGTCTCCTGCATCTTCACCACGTTGTCGGTAGTCTCGAAAATGCTACATAATTCGCGACTCATTTCCTCTACCTCTGATGTCTCGCCAGGTTTCACGATCATGTAACGCTTGTTCGAATACACCTTGTTGCTGGAGATCGTCAGGCCCTTCTTCGGAGGCGGTGTACTACTTGACGTAGTGCTACTGCTGCTGCTCATCGTCGTTTTCAGCGTGCTCTGTACTTCTTTCTGAACATTTTCCAACGTCTCCTCCGCGGTAGGATTCTCTTGCTTCACCACAACTTGCTCCATCTCGTCTTTTTCTTCTTGGGTCGGGCTACTCTTTGCTAACGTTTCCGCGTCGTCATTGTACTCCCGCTCCTCGTCGTATATACTCTGTTTCCGTTTCACAAACACTCTCTTGAGCGGTAGCTGCTGTTCATCTTCAGATTCATCATGTCGCTCCGGCAGCATCTCGTCAATCGCCTCGTAATCCTGTTGCGCCTTCCTTGCCTGCAGCTCCTCGATCTTCAATCTCTGCTGCTCCACCCGCTTCTCCAACTGCTCTAGTTTTTCCTTGGTTTCTTGATCCTGGCCCTGGGCGATCAACTGCGTCTTTTGCGATGTAGTTGAGCTCTTCGGCGTACCGCCGCTAGATGATGCCGAAGTTTTCAGCTCGAATTTCTCGTTCAGAATGGCATCCCCTGCTTTCTGACGTTGTTCCGCGGACTGCAGTACCGCCTGTACCAGATTCTGACTCTTATCGAGCGGTCGCTTCACTACTACTCGCTTCACCACGTTGCCAGTCGGCAATTTCGCTAACTCCGCGGGATCTATCGCGGTACCATCCGGATTCATGATAACTTCACGAGTAGTGTCACCTTGACGGATAATTCTACGAACAATCACTCGCTTGACCTTGTGCGAACCGGGAGTGCCGCTCAGGGAGGCGTCCCCATCCTTGATACCGGGTATATTGACTGGTGTTCCTTCGTTACTGCCTCCTCCCGATTTCCTCAGCACAATTCTTTTAATCACCTTGACGGTGTTAACAGCTTTCGGAGTAGACGCCGAAGTCTCCGTCTTTACATCACGATCTTCCTTGATACCTTCCTGGGAAGCGCTCTGGGATCTCGTCACAGGTGATATCGATTCCTTAGGCTGATCTTGGCCGGCGTTCTGGTGCTTCAGCGGGATCTTGTGTTCCTTGAACACCGACGCAACGATCTTCTGCACCTGCGCCTCGGTCTCATCCGAGACGCGACCGCTCTTGGGGCTCTCCTCCTTCTGCGACGACGTGGAACCTTTCGAGCTGCTCTGAGAAGAGGAACCGGCCGGACTGCTTTGTTTCGTGAGTTTCTGCTCTTGAACATCGCGACGCTGGATGGGCATTAGCGTTTTAATAGTTTTCTTCACCATGTTGCCATCTTTGCTGCGCACGTAGACTATCTTACGTTCTTCCTTTTCTTGTATCTCAGACTTCTCTTCCTTTTCATCTCTTTCCTCATCTTCTTCCTCCTCACTCTCCGAAGCCTTCGGCGGCTTCGGTAACTTCTTCACAATGTATGCCGGTGGCTCGTAATCATCGTCCCCGTCGGAATACTGATCTTCCTCCTCTTCCTCTTCATCAGAATCCAGATCAGTGTTCTTCTTAGTGTCAGGCTGCAAGCCGTCCGGGCCCATCTTCTCGCCTGCTTCGATATGCTGCTTGATATGGGTGACGTAATCGGCACGATTGCGACAAGATTCTTGACAGACATCACACGTAAGGCCCATTCCCGTGCGCTTCGTATGTGTCAATTGGTGTACCTCCAGGCTCTCCTTGCGTTTAAACGCCTTGCCGCAGTCCTCGCACACGTGACGCTTCTCCACCGAATGGGTACGCATGTGTCTGGTCAAGTGATGCGATAGCAGGAACGTGCGCGGACACAATTTACACATGTACGGTCGATGACCAGCGTGGGTAGACAGGTGCCGGGCCAACTTTGTGCTAGTGTGGAAGGCCTCCTTACAATAGTCGCACACAAATGTCTTGTCCTCGTTATGTAGCACCTCGTGCCGTTCCAAGCCCTGCTTGTATTGGAAGCGCTTGTTGCAGATGTTGCACTGGAACGGCTTATCTTTCTTGTGCACCGAGTCCTCGTGCTTCTCGAGCTCCTCCGTAGTGAAGAACTCGCGATCGCAATGGTGACAGGCGTAACGCGTTTCATCCCTGTGTACCTTCTCGTGACGTTGCAGCAGATTCAACCTCGAGAACTGTTTCTGGCAGATCGTGCATGAGAACGGCTTCTCCTCCGAATGTGTGCTCATGTGCTTGCCCAGATCATACTTAGTAAAAAAGTGTCGTTCGCACTCGGTACACTTGTAATTGCGATCGCGATGGGCGCGTTGAACGTGCAACGCCAAAGCCTGACGCAGAGGAAACGTTCGATCGCACTGATCACATGCATGCACACGGATCTCTCCCGGTTCTAGTTTCCTCTCCTCCTTGCTCACTTCCTGTTCACCCTCGCTGCCACCGTCCTGCTCCTCTTCGTAAAGATGCTCGCTCTTCTCCCTCTTTTCATTTCGCTCTCTTTCCCTCTCCCTCTCCCTTTCTCTGGTCTCACGTCTCTCTCTAGGATCTCTGCTGTCGTTATCAGAAGTGCGTTGCTTCTTAGAGATCTCGTTCTGCGATCTAGACTCGGCGGGTCTTTTGTTGCCGATTTCCATCGGTGGGTCGTTGGGGATGGGCGGGAAGGGTCTCGGCAATACTCCAGAGAGGGGGTAGTCCCTCAACGCCTCGTCGGCCTTCTTGCATTGAAGCTTGAATTTGTACGAGCGATCCAGATTCCAGCGACACAGGTTGCAGATCATCTGCGGCATCCCATCCGCGGCGTACACCTGTCGAGAACAAGATGTGGTTGATCGTTAGCGAAGTGCTTACCTGTCGAGGATCCGGAAAGGAGTCTCTTCGGCGTTGGACATTCAGGAATTGTAGGAGAGGTTTCGTTGAATTTGCAATTCTCGACTTCGTAAAATTTTATAAATTCAAAGTTACATATACTATAAACGTTGTAAATCTCAAGTTATGTATACTAAAATGATATATACTACTACAAAAATGTGTAAATAATATACAAATATATTTATAGTATTAAAATTGTATTATATAATTATATGTATACGTGTACTTTAATTTTTTTGAAAGTTACAAGAAATAATATACAGGGTGTCCCAGACCACCCGTACATCCCTCTTAAAATGAAAATAAATGGCTTTTATCAAAAATCACGAACATTATTTAAGTAAATCGGATACACTCTATCGAATGATGATATTTTCAACTTTTGATTCCGACCGGAAATACGCCATCCAGACCGGAAGTGGAATTTTTTGTGGGGAACATGGTACTTTTCATTACATATTCTTGTAGCTTATCTCGAGAGCTTTCCAAAACACTATAATAAAGTTATTTTTCATTAAGTATTTTCCGAGTTATGAGGCTTGAAAGTTACAGTATTTTGACATAAAATACAAAATATCTTGTAAAACATTCAGTTTTCGGTAATCTTACCTTAATACTTTTATGCATAGAATAATAAGATCAATCAATTGGTGTAAAAAAAATACATAGTTGCTTTTAAGAAAAGGTATATAATTTGCAACATGCAGCTGCATACTTTTTTTTTAAAGCAACTATGTGTTTTTTTTACACCAATTGATTGATCTTATTATTCTATGCATAAAAGTATTAAGGTAAGATTACCGAAAACTGAATGTTTTACAAGATATTTTATATTTTATTGTCGAAATACTGTAACTTTCAAGCCTCATAACTCGGAAAGTACTTAATAAAAAATAACTTTATTATAGTGTTTTGGAAAGCTCTCGAAATAAGATACAAGAATATGTAATGAAAAAAACTATGTTCCCTTAAAAAAATTCAACTTCCGGTCCAGATGGCGTATTTCCGGTCGGAATTAAAAGTTGAAAATATCACCATTCGATAGAGTGTACCTGATTTACTTAAATAATGTTCGCGATTTTTTATAAAAGCCATTTATTTTCATTTTAAAAGGGGTGTACGGATGGTCTGGAACACCCTGTATATGTTACATCTAAATAAAATAAATAAAATATATAATAATCAAAAAATAGAACAGAAATGTATTTTCGTATCTCCAAATGATAGAACATCATATTCTTTTTTTTAGTTACATATAATTTTTTTGTTTATGCATAATTCCCTCATATTTTTATAAAACTTCCATAATAGAATCTGATATAATATGTGCAATAAGAATATAGAGATAAAATAAAACAATTTAATACAAGAAATATATGAGCAATAGAATAAAACGCAAAAAAGTAAGCGACAGTTTAGTAGTAAAACATTAAATATGAAAATTTTTTTTTATTTTTTAAATAAATTATTGGATAAAAGGGAATTTGAGTGTAATATATTTATATCGCGTAAGCCTCAAGTTTAAACGCGAAATATACGCAATAAATATTAAAACAATTCACATAAGTACGAACAAATAAAATACTTCATCAACAAATCGCTGAATAAAATCAATTTTACTTTACAAGGCAGAATAGAATAAACTTTTAATTTTTTAATTTCGTGATTTTTAATCTACTGAACCTAGGAATTGTTTCTTTAAACTGTTTTTATTTAAGCCGTTTATCTATTAAAATAAATTGTCGTCATGTTCGAAAGTTCTGGCTCCGGATGAAAAATTCCAAAGACAAAATCAGGCGGGAAACAAAATCGCTAATCAAACGACCTCTCTTGGCGATCGCCGGAACTACGACACCAGATCGGCCGGTAATATCGCCTACATTACCGACGTGCCGCGCGACCGTATATCACTCGCTCGTCGACTGGTCGACACAACAAAGCACCCCTCGTGGTAGCTCGCCCCTGCCCCTTCCGCTCACGCTTCTAATCAAACTCCCCCTCCCCCGACGCGGGGGACGGTGGAGCCAAGATCTCGCGCGAGTGTTACCCGCGTGGGGCACTCGGCGGCGGTCGGGTCGGGGCACCTCCGGCGGTCGATGCCGCCCCGACGGCACGTCGAGGGTATCGTTAGCGGCGGGGCCACTCACCTCGATGGCGACGCAGGACATGATCTGCAACGCGAGCGGCACCTGGAACGGCTTGTTGTGGTCGCGCTCATAGATGAAGCTCAACGGCTCCGAGTCCGACAAGCAGAATCGGCAGACGCGCCGCGAGCGCAGCGGCGCCGGCCTATTCTCCATGTCTGCCGGCGTCTCCTTTCGCCTCCTCCTCCTCCTTCTCTTCCGCCGCGGTAGCGTAGTGCGAACCGCTCCTCGCGCCCGCGATGCCCGTCTCGCTGCTCGGCCGCGCTCGGCGATCGCGCGCGATTAACTACTCCGCGGAGTAAACTCTGCCGCCCGACCACCGAGACCGTACGAAATTCGCGGACAACTCGCGCGGCTGCCAACTTTCGACTCACTCGTTAGTTGCTCGCTCGCCCGCTCGCTTAGCTCGCTCGCTCACTCGCTCGCTCGACGACGCCGAGCGTCGGTAAGCGTCGCGCACTTCGCCTCTCTCACCGGGGAATAGCGGGTACGCCGCCACGGCGCTTTATAATGGCGGAAAAACGCGGAACAGGCTGGCCAAGCGAGCGTCGCCTCCGCTGCGTAGAGAAGACGCCGTCGTCTTTGCACAGTGGCGCCGAGCTAACGTCGCTCGGACACGTGGCGTGGGTGAGTTGCGCGGCCGGTAAAGCGGGAAGCGCGTTTACCGACGATTGGTACGGCGATTGGGTCGATTTAAGTGGGATCCCTCACAGAGAGATGGCGCGTCTATTCTCCTTGAAGACCTCGAGGATTAGGGCTCGGACACAATGAGAGGAATAAGGAACAAGGAATTAAACATAGAGAATTGGGATGTGGAAGAAGGAAGAAGGAAAATATCTTCCTTCTTCCTTCTTCCACATCCCAATTGCCTATGTTTAATTCCTTGTTCCTTATTCCTTTCATTGTGTCTGAGCCTTTTAGACTTATGTATTCCCTTTTTTTACTACTTTATTATCCTTCTTCATGGGCGGCCCTTACAACTTTTTTCAAGGGAGGTGGGGGCAGAGTGTAATATACTTAGGAGTGCCAAACGAACGTATTTTCAAATAATATTTTTTAAAGAAATATTTATGCAGATTTTTATTTTTAAACAAATATAAATATGAAAGAAATAAGCCCGTATCGGTCGCGGCGGATCTTGGTGCCTAATAATAATTATTTTGTGAATTTTCCTACTCATGCGAACTGCGCGCCGCAAATTTGTCGGTCTTGAAACACAATCCTTACATGAAGCCGGAATTAATTGACATGTTAAATTGACAAGCAATTTAATAATTTTGATGGTAACAAGCATCTATAAGATCCCCCCTACCTCGAAAACTGTAAAGAAATTATTGCGAAAAATAACACCTCAACCAGGATTCGAACCTGGAACTCCCATCAATCCGTGCGGGCGTCCTACCAATTCGACCATCGAGGCATGTGTGGTGATATTTCTCGCAATAACAAATATAAGTTGGTTGAATTCGTCTTATTTCAGGAGACGTATTTTAAACAAATAATATTAAGAATAAGACCGATGATATTAAACAAATATAAATATGAAAGAAAGCCTATATCGGTCGCGGCGGATCTATGGTGCCTAATAATAATTATTTTGTGAATTTTCCTACTCATGCGAACTGCGCGCCGCAAATTTGTCGGTCTTGAAACACAATTCTTACATGAAGCCGGAATAATTAATTCACATATTAAATTGACGGGCAATTTAATTTTTGATGCTCACTAGCATCTATAAGATCCCCCCATCCCCCCATTCCCCGAAAAAACTGTAAAGTACTTATTGCGAAAAATAACACCTCAACCAGGATTCGAACCTGGATCTCCCAACAATCCGTGTGGGCGTCCTACCAATTCGACCATCGAGGCATGTGTGGTGATATTTCTCGCAATAACAAATATAAGTTGCTTGAACGTCATATTTCAGGCGACGTATTTTAAACAAATGATATTAAGAAGACCGATGATATTAAACAAATATAAATATGAAAGAAAGCCTTTGTCGGTCACGGCGGGTCTTGGTGCCTAATAATAATTATTTTGTGAATTTTCCTACTCATGCGAACTGCGCGCCGCAAATTTGTCGGTCTTGAAACAGTTTTCTTTACAGTTTTCGAGGTAGGAGGGATCTTATATATAGATGCTTGTTAGCATCAAAATTATTAAATTGCTTGTCAATTTAACATGTGAATTAATTAATTCCGGCTTCATATAAAGATTGTGTTTCAAGACCGACAAATTTGCGGCGCGCAGTTTGCATGAGTAGGAAAATTTACAAAATAATTATTATTAGGCACCAAGATCCGCCGCGACCGATATGGGCTTTCTTTCATATTTATATTTGTTTAATATCATCGGTCTTATTCTTAATATTATTTTTTTATTTTTAATTGTATAAATTTTAAACAAAAATTATCTGGTTGTTAATCATAAAATAATTCTAAATTGAAAAAATTAAAATCCAGGGAGGGGCATATGCCCCTCATTGCCTCCCTCATGGGCGCCCATGTGACCTTCTTGCATCTTTGTTGCATATAGATAAAATAATATTGATCTATACATGCACACACACATTAGGGCTTTAGAGGGAAAAAAGTGCGATTTAAATGAACCATTTTTCGAGCGTGGATAAGAATAAATTGAGCTATAAATTTAAAAAAAATAGAACCCTTTAAAAAACCCAGATAGCAAAGAGAATCCAAAAGAAATTCTTTTTGAATTCTCGAATTATGAAATGAATTCTTTTTCCATCCCATTTCTGCTCTAAAAATACTCTTAAGGATTCAAAAAGAATTAATTTTTGTGTCACCAATTCTGAGCCCTTTTCCAGTAATTTTTATACTCTATAAGAATACTATTGAAAAGAAATTCTTTTTTAATTCATTTCGAACAGATTACGCTAATTCATAAAGAATTTAAAGTGAATCTTTTATGAAATCATAACGATCACCTGTGCTATCTGGGAATGCTATTTTAAATAAAAGCTATATTTATTAAATAATATTGAATTCAAGTGAATAAAGAATTATTAAAAGTAAATTTGGTGTAATAACGTTATTTATTGATAAAAGTAAGTTTTTACCTTTTACCGGGACATAACTGTATATCGCTTAAAAAATTTCTAATAAAAAAGAAAAAGATAAAAAAGATTAATTCTCTTCTTTTCTTTTTTTCCTTCCTGTCATTAGCGCGTCACAATCAATCTCAGAAAATGACAATAGAAAACAAATCGATCATCAAGATCAAGCTTGCTACGATTTAACTTCACATCACACGCGTGTCTGTTCATGACACGTTTTTTTTTAAAGAAAGATGCACATTCTAATTTTGACGATATACATCTTTTATGTGTTTAGATTTTGAAAATGTCGCTTTTTTTCTAAGTAATTTTACCCACGTGTTGAGAAATGTGGCAATTTTTGCGTAAAGCGCAACACCAGCGCAATCGCGATCTGGACGCTCTTCGTCGGGATATCGACACGGACGTGCACATTAAATCGGCGGGAGATCTACTGCAAAGCCTACAGGTAGATCCTGAACTGGGTTTATCTACGATCGTTGCGAGAAATCGCCTACGAGATCAGGGACCAAACGCACTGACTCCGTCGAAAAGGACTTTAGAAATTCAGAAAATTTTGCATCGATGCTGCGGAGGATTTTCCATGCTAATATGGGTAGCAATTTTTGAAAGATTTAATTTTTCCTATTACAAATGTATTTTTAAATAAATTATAAAAGTAGACAGAGAGAGAGAGAGAGAGAATGAATGCATATTTCAGTCATTTCTTTAACAATTTCTTTGAGTTTAGTCGCGAAAATATATTTTTATTTAGTTTTGATATTATAATTGTTTTTTTTACTTGCTTTCTTTATTTTTTTGTAATCTTGTTTTAAACATATGATAATACAATATAAAATGCGACACAGCTCATAATATGACAGCTACAAATTTTAAATCTTTTATATCTGCATTTAATTACCTATCCATTATTTCTAAGCTGATATTAATTTTTTAAATTGATTTTATTTTTATTGATCAAGTATAAGATAGTTTCGTTTCTTTTAAGTGTGTAGACATCGAGTGTGTTTTAACTTAAGTTGAAAATTAATAAGAAGTAGAGCGACCTGTGATAATTAGATAATTATCATAGATATATTAACAAAAAGATTTTTCTAAGGAAGTCTCTTTGAGAAGTCCATGAAAATTTAATTTCCGCAGGTGGGCGCTATTTTATGTTTCGGCAACTACTTCTTGGAGTTGAATACCTATGGCGAGGCTTCCGAGGATCACCTCTGGCTCGGTCTAGTCCTGATTGTGCTGATCGTGGTCACCGGCGCGTTCAGTTATTATCAAGACTCCAAGAGCTCGCGCATCATGGAATCGTTTCAGCAGATGGTACCGCAACGTGCCAAAGTTCTGCGGGACGGCGAGAGAAAGGAGCTGCTGGCGACCGAGCTGGTCGTCGGGGACATCGTCCTGCTGGAGACCGGCGATCGGGTGCCCGCTGACATTAGGATCCTGGAATGTCAAGGTGAAGTGTGTCCTGCCACCGCATCATGCGTGGACTTCTTATTTTCCTTAGACGGAAAAAATAGGCCTTTCTCCTCGCGCGAACTCGCATTCACGACTGAAATCTGCGACGATTTCTCGCTTTGTTCAGTCTTTCATCTAAAGAAAGTTGAGAGAGGAATTATTTGGGAAAAAATATAAACCCGAGATTGTATATTATCGAGAAGAAAGATATAAAACCGAGAATACAAACACAAATTTTTAAATTCTTATCATAATAACTAGTTTTATCTTTCTTCTTTTTAGATAATTAAATTAATATTTTATTAGGAATTAATTAGTGCTTGACTGCATTAGATAATATTTCTTCGATCACGCTTACCTACAACTTGTAGCAAATACGTTAATTAAATTCAAGCTATATTTAATAAAATCTTATAAAAATATAATAAAAATTCTAGATTTTATTTTAGTTTGTAGAAATTTTTTCTTTTCATTTTAACGAAGGTTTGAAAGTCGATAATGCATCAATTTCGGGCGAATCGATACCATTGATACGAACGGCTAATATTCCGCAAACCGGAAGTGTTGTTCATGCGAAGAACATGGTATTCTTTTCTACAAACGTTGTCGAAGGTATACCGTTTAAAGAAAATAAAAATATTTTACTATAATGAGATGTAATCTAAGAAATCCGTTTCTCAAGCTGTTTCTCAGAAGCAAAATATACAAATTATAATTTATATATAAGTTTTTTAACTTTCAGTAATTTTTTAAACTATTATTTTTAGTATTTTATTTCTTCATTTTAAAAAGCGTATTAAATTACTCTTAAATCCAGGTTTGATGGACACTTTCTATTCCACTATTACAAATTTGCTGCCAAATTTATTGTAACCAACACTGTTGCTACATCAAACATAATTATTTTTAATAGGCTGCGGAAAAGGCGTCGTAGTGGCCTGTGGCGATCACACGGTGATGGGTAGAGTAGCCAAGCTAACTTCGAGATTGCCGAGCCGACCTACGCCTCTCTCCAGGGAGATACATCGCTTCATGAAACTGGTCTCGTGCTGGGCCATCTTCCTGGGTGTTTCGTTCTTCATCATGTCCATAGGGATGGGCCACGACTGGATCGACTCGGTGATATTTCTGATCGGCATCATCGTGGCGAACGTGCCGGAGGGCATTATCGCCACGATGACGGTCAGCCTGACCTTGACCGCCAAGAGGATGGCCAGCAAGAATTGCCTGGTGAAGAATCTCGAGGCCATTGAAACTCTGGGATGCACAGCCGTTATCTGCAGTGACAAGACCGGCACTCTCACGCAAAACAAGATGACCGTACGTT
>NJRQ01000141.1:269124-328212 GCA_003063805.1 Aphaenogaster ashmeadi
TTATTCTTATTGTTATACATCACATTTACTTTATAATAATTACACTTAGGTACATGCTTTTATTAATCCTGCATGTGTTTTATCTGTTATTTGTCTTCCGTATATTCTTTTTGCAACGAGAATTACGGCACTGTCCTTTATATAAACGGCGTTTCTCTCGCCTCGACATCGATCTTTTAACGTTCTCACTTCGAATATACGATCGAATTCCTATTATTGCGATTGTGCGGCTTTAGGTGCGACACATGTGGTACGACGGTCAGCTGCGCGAAGTGATGGCATCAGATACGTGGCGAAAATATGCCAACAATCCGGGTTTCGAAAATCTAGCCAGAGTAGCGAGTCTCTGCAATCGCGCCGAGTGGGCACCAATGCCCGATAAACCCCTGCCGCCGTTAAACAAAAGAAAAATTCTAGGAGACGCCTCAGATGCGGCTTTACTGAGGTGCATGGAGGTTCTCGTGAAGGGAGGAGCTGAATCCTTCAGGAAGAATTATATCAAGGTAAACGAGCCCAATCGAGTTTTTTGATTGAAAGATTGCAGAAAAATTCAAATTTAAATTTAACATGCCAGTCATAAATGTAATGAACTGAAAATTATTAATTTCAGTTCAAATTTTAAATCTAATTCAATATCTTATATCAATTTCTAATTTCCAATCTTATTTATATAGTAGATTCTATTAAATTATATTTTATATTTATTTTATAAAATTTACATAAATTTTATTTAATCCAACTTTTAAAAATAATTTATCCTGCGCGTAATTAAGATAAAAATAAAGTTTATTATTAATATTTTGGATAAGAGAACTCAATGGATCTTTAGGTACTGGAGATTCCCTTTAATTCAACGGACAAATTCCAAGCGAACGTGTATCTATTTCACGACAAGTATCTCGTATGCTTCAAAGGCGCTCCCGAACGTGTCCTCGAACGTTGTTCGACAGTAGCGTTCGGTAATGAGACTAAGGCTTTGAACGAGGAGACAAGGACAACGTACACGGAATCTTGTTATATCCTGGCGAATAACGGAGAACGCGTTCTCGGCTTTGCCGATCTCGAACTCTCGACCAAGGCCTTCCCCGTGGGTTATCACTTCGAGGCCGATCCTCCAAATTTCCCTCTTGAAAACTTGAGATTGGTATCTTAGCTCGCATTCTCTCTCTTTCTCTGAATTTATTAAGCATGGACTTTAAACTTTTTATCGTGGGTTTATAAAGCCCAAGAGTTTGAAGTCTCTGGATAATAAAATTTCTGCAAAATTTTTGTAATAAAAAAATTTTTTTTATATCCGAGAATAAAATTTTAAACTTTTGAATAATAAAACTTAGTCTCTAGGATCAGAAATTTCTTAGCACTCAAAAATAGTTCAAGGATTGAATTTTTTTACTGAAGATTTTGACTTCAATATTTGATTTTTTTCTATATAATTTTCTTTAGATTTATTATTCAAGGATTTTAAATCTAATTCTCACACTTTAATTTTTCTTTAATAATCATTTTCTAATTCAACAAAATAGATTTTTTATCGACAGATTGGTCTAGTAGCTATGATGGACCCACCGCGGCCAACTGTTCCTGATGCCGTGTACAAGTGTCGTTGCGCCGGCATCAAAGTCATCATGGTGACTGGTGATCACCCCGACACCGCTAAAGCGATTGCCAAGTATGTCGGCATCATTACCGACCATGACGATCATGATAGTCTTAACGATGCCAAGCAACGACACATCGTTGTGACGGGTGCACAGCTGCGAGATCTGTTACCGGAACAATTGGACCAGCTAATCAGACGGTATCAGGAGATCGTGTTTGCCAGAACGTCGCCAGTGCAAAAACTACAAATTGTCGAGAGTTGTCAGCGATTGCATCTGATTACCGCGGTTACCGGTGACGGTGTCAATGATTCCCCGGCTCTAAAGAAAGCCGACATCGGCATCGCAATGGGTATCACAGGTGGTGATCTGTATTTCTCTATGAAAATATTTTCATAGAGAAAAATATGGATATATCGACAGCAAAGTCTGTAAAAAATAAATCCATAAATATCTCTATTGTTTTTAAAATAAGGATATCTAATTTAAATTCTCTCGTATGCTTAAATTCTTTAATTCAAATGAACGATCGCTGTCACAATGATCTAGCTCTAGTTGTGATTACTAGGATCCGATGTGAGCAAGCAAGTGGCTGATTTAATATTACTGGACGACAATTTCGCGTCGATAGTAACGGGTATCGAGGAAGGCCGGAGGATTTTCGATAATCTCAAGTCGAGCATCGCGTATACTCTGGCGAGCAACGTGCCGGAAATAACGCCCTTCTTAGCGTTCATCATTTTCGGGATTCCTCTGCCGGTCGGTCTGATTTGCATCTTATGCATCGATCTGGGAACGGACATGTGGCCGGCGGTCTCCTTGGCTTATGAGAAGTCCGAGTCGGATATAATGTTGAGGTATCAAATATACAGAACATTCCCTATGCAAAATGAAGATATTTTAAAGAAAAAATTTGCTCCAATATCCGAGAATCAGCAGTCTTTAAGTTATAAGTGTTAAAAAAATTAAAGCTCCAAAATGAATGATTCGAATGATTCAAATGGGTAACGAAACTATTTCTACATTCGATTCAAAGTAAATTTTAATTTGAGGTCTGGCTATAAAGATGTCCAAAATGGAATATTGAACAAACTGCTAAAGTATTTAAATATCTAGTCACATTTCTTTTTTCTTTAATGCCTCAGAAAGCCCAGAATACCTCAGAGTGACCATTTGGTCAGCCGGCGGCTGATTTTCATGGCATATGGCCAGATCGGCGTGATTGAGGCATGTGCAGGTTTCTTCACGTATTTCGTGGTGATGGCGGAGCATGGTTTTCTGCCTAAACGATTGCTGGGTCTAAGGCCACAGTGGGACAGTCCGGCAGTAAACGACCTGGAGGACAGTTTCGGACAGGAGTGGACCTATGAACAGCGCAAGATCCTCGAGTACACCTGCCACACCGCCTTCTTTGTCAGCATCGTAATCGCTCAATTAGCGGATGCAATGGTCTGCAAAACCCGCCGCAATTCGTTACTACGCCAGGGTATGGGCAACTGGACTCTGAATCTGGGCTTGCTCCTTGAAATCGCCCTGGCTTGTGTAATCTGTTATGCGCCCTACATGGACCGCATTCTGAAAACGTATCCCTTGAAGCCAGAGTGGTGGCTACTCGGAGTGCCGTACGCCATCATGATATTAATATACGAGGAGTTTAGGAAATGGTGGATTAGGAGAAATCCAGGCGGCTGGTGGGACAGAGAGACTTCGTATTAGGTAAGATCGATGAAGAAACATCTTATAAAAGGAAGATTAAAAGAGAGATTAAAAAGCGCAGAAGCGTAATTAATTATTTTAAAGAGATTAAATGAAATTAATCAAAAGTAAACAAAGTTATTTTTTTAAGTTCAAGTTTATAAAAATTTTTGTTCTGTGTTTATAACTTAGTTAATAACTTCGAAGTCTAGTTATGTTATTAAAAAATAAGAGATGTTCATTCTTTGCATTCTTATATGTTGCATTAAGATGCAAAAAAATAGTTTCGTAAATAACGACCTTTAACGACTCTCTATGGAGTCGTGACTTCTTGAAATCATGCTGCAAACAACCATTCGCCTTTCTAAATAAATTACACAAATATATCATAGAATGTATGCAAAACAATTGAATGGATTGCATTATTAAATCCATTAAATTATTAGATGATAAACATAAAAAAATATTTATATATTTTTCCAGCATTTAAAAATAATTTAAAAATATAAGAAATAATTTTGTATTAATATATATTTTATTGCTACATATTTTTTATATTTAAAATATAAAATTGTTATTACTATTATTGATACTACAATTATTTGACAAATTCAAGTAAAAGTGTAAGTTGATGAGCACAATGCACATTATGATATTATTTAAATATGAATTATTGCTTAAAAAGATTTTTAAAAATTAATATATATTCTTCTTGAATAAAACTTGATTTGAAAGAGTGATTAAAAACATTGTTATCATTGATTAAGCAGTATTATCACTTGCCCCAAAATTTTTATTCAGGTAACGATACACAAAGACGAAGACTGGAAACATCAAGGGAAGAAACTGGAATCTCGCGTCGTTTTCTCGATGTGTGGAAGCACTTTAGTGTGCTAAAAATATCTCGCAGGTAAATAAAGTTACCAGAAAATCTTGATTTTCGCGCGACTGTGCACTGCTTTCGTATAGCATATCCTCCGACTTTTATATCCCACTTTAAATTGTGTTTTAAACTTCACACACAATTATAATTATAATTTAGAAGACATATTGAAATTTTAAGATCGAAAATGGCAAAAGCCAATAAATATGTACATTGTAAATGTTTATATCGATGAATACACTGAAAACAATCTCAGCGAAAGCTTCACGGTGATTTTAACATAACTCATACACTAATATGTATAATTTTTAAAATATATGCAATTTTATATGCAACTGCGAACTAACTGAAAACTGATGCATCAGAAATTCATTACACTAGTGCATGTCACTGTACGTATGTATTCAGATAGAAGATTGTCGGTTTTCCCCCCATAGACTCTACGTGATCACCAAGTGTTGTAACCTCGGATGAAGTGGGGGCCGCATATAAGACCCCGACGTTCGAAGGGGCCCAGTAGTCTCTAGTCATCAATACGACCACGTTACTACGACTGGATCATTGTACATAGTGACGTCACTCTTTTTCTCTCTTTCTCAATCCGCGCCGTTCTTCGTCAGGATGAAGACGGAAATCCTTCTTCTCCTGATCTGCTTCGGTAAGCTCTTATCACGATCTTATCAGTTCAAGACGAAACCGAGCTAATACGAGATCTAAAATAAAGCTGAATTTTTCAATATTTTTTGGAATCTTTTTTCGCACGTAAAAGTGTTAGGGATGGAATCTCTTTATCTTTGCGATGCACGACTGTTTTATCTTTTCTATTTATCAATTTTAACTGGATAAAAAATTTGCAATATTGAAAAAGTGGAAACTTTTTAATATTTGCCATATGTAGGACATATACGCTAATAAAAACTTATCAAGTCTGTGTATTCATATATTTATTTATATACTTGATTTATGTAATTCCAATATAAGATGAATAAAACAGTTTAAGAAATATATTTATTTTTCATTTATTTAAGAAATATATATATTATTACAAGCTAGAAAAACGACTTTTCTATTTTATATTATATTCATATTTCTATTTTATCTCCTGTGTTTTTTATTTTTTGTATTACTTATAATAGATATCTTCTAAATAAGTTTAAAATGAAAGCTTTTAATTTAAAATATAAAGACAATAATTAGAAAGAAAATTTTTCAAAAGTTGATGCGCTTGATGAAAATCGTTTGTATCTACTGTTATCTGATGAAGCTGTTTATATCGTAGTCGAAATCTACTAGTAGCGTGCTCGAAAGCTACCAGACCGAGCCAATTAAACGACATTTAAGTTCCGACCGACCAAGCGTACGTACGGGAGCTCGGCCACTTTCTCGCTTTCTTCGCTCGCGCTCGCGAGGTCGACCGGCATTTCTTCAGGGACGCAGACGATATGCCGCCTTGAAAACGTGCTGAGGGACCAGTCGACCCTCCGCCTTAACACATTCACTCTTGTCTTTCTTCATTCTTTTTCTTGATTTTGCTTTGTTCTCTGCTTTGCTCGTGACGCAAAGCAGTCCAAGCAGATTCGAAGGCTTTGACCCATAAAAATCTACAAAGATTCGTTTTAACGGAAATGAGACTGAAATTTCCCTTCTCTTAATTATCCCTATATAATCCTTAATTATTCGACAGTTTCTTTTCCCAAAAAGATTTTTCATTTATCAGTTACGATAGAAACTGCTATATTAAGCAAATGCATGGATACTGGAGTACTTTTTGTGACATAGCACAAAATAATATCGAGAAATGATTAAAATTGAAAATGCTAAAGAATTCAGTTACAATTCTTTCTGTTCTTTTTGTTAATATATAATCCCTTATTTATATTATACTTTATTTTAATATAAAATTTTGTCACAGGAGCTGTCACTGCTCTAACGAGGAAGCAACAGGCCGCCGAGCAAAGCCGCCGGAAGGTCGCTTCGATCACGACGGCGACACCGAAGAAACAAGAGCCAGAGGAGGAATACGAGGATGACGATGAGCTTCTGGACCAATGTCCGGAGCCCAACGGATACTTTCCGGACGCGGAACAATGCGATAAATATTACGATTGTCGGGACAGCAAGATAACAGAAAAATTGTGTCCCGACGGTCTTGTCTTCAATGATTTCAGCCCGCAGCACGAGAAGTGCGATTTGCCGTTCGGTATCGATTGCTCAAAGAGACCCAAGCTACGTAAGCGAGTCATTCCATTGTTTATACATTATGCAATCACGAAATCGATTAAGTGCTTCGAAAGTATTATTTAAAAATTACAAGTATTATAATTTTTATATATTATAAATATTATTTTATTTTTTAATACTTATATAATTTAATATATTAATTTTAATATTATGCGTGCGTCCTTTCGATGATACACAAATTCCGAAAATTCATTTTATGTAATGACCTGTTTTATATTGAAACATTTTATTTTTAATTATTCCATTTTTATACATTCTATTCTTTTCACAGAAAAGCCACAACCGTCGCCACACTGTCCCCGCATGCACGGCTATTTCGCCCACGAAGATGCCAGGAATTGTAATACCTTCTACTACTGTGTGGAAGGCAAGTTCAATATGATCACTTGTCCCGACGGTCTGGTCTTCTCCGAGAAGACCGGCATCTGCAACTGGCCGGATGAGGCGCAGAAGAAGGGTTGTGGTTCTCGCGAGCTCTTCAACTTCACCTGCCCGAAGGTCACCGAGTCGGTGGCCGCGACACATCCGCGTTATCCCGATGCCGAGGACTGCCAGTACTTCTACGTGTGCGTCAACGGTGAGATACCGAGGCGAAGCGGATGCAAACTTGGCCAGGCGTTCGACGAACGCACCGGAAAGTGCGACTGGGCCAGAAAAATACCCGAATGGTATGAATTACATTATTTACGACTTTCTTATAAGGGAGCATGAAAACAAATGATCCTAAGTGATCCTCATGACGTTTAACTTGGAAAATGAGAAACCAGCCGAAATCGTGTAAATAATTATCTCTATTCAATACAACAAGAATTATCTTTCTTTCTCTTCTTTTTTGTGTAAGATCTTTTGTTACAAGTTGTTTCAAGTAATAACAAGTTTAGGAAATTCATAAAAGTAACGAGAAATATATACAGATTCCAAGTATTTTAAGTAAAAAAATATGTTTAAATTTTTACGCAAAAAATTTAGCCAAAATTAATACTCAAAATTGAAGAACTTGATCGGACACAGTAGAAAAATAAAAAACGTGAATAGTAAAATTTAGATTTACAATTTAAATTATATGATGTATATATACGACTTAAAATGATACCAAAAACAGTGCAATTTTTCTTATAAAAGAGAGAAGAAAATTCATTTGCGTGTCATTTTTGGAGTTACACGTTCTTTATCAAATTTATCAAAAAATATTAAAACAGATTAACTTACAAACACAGTTTATGAGGCTTCATATATTCCTCATCTAATTTGTTATTACATGTGTCTAAAGACTCTAAAGCAAATAATTTAATTGCAGCAAAGACTGGTACAAGGGTCAGCTGACCGACGCAGAACTGGACGCCTTGGAGAATCCACCGCCCAGGCCCAAACCCACGGGTGGACCAAGCAGAAGAAAAGGCAGCAGACCAACCGCATAGAATCAAGATCTTAGATTAAGTGTGTAGGCTTTTAGGTCTCTTTATTTTTAAAACACTATTGTATAATAAACTTATCTTTACTACAAACATATGCCTTTCATATATTCCGTCGTAAATCTTCTCTTCGAAATAATTTGCTTAGACAGATGATAAATGAGCTTTAAACACAGTTTAGAAAACAATAAACTGCTAATTCCGAAGAAAATCATTCAAGATCTTTACTCGTCGGTATCCTAGCGACAAATCATTTTTACGTTTTCATTTAATTGGTTTACATTATATTACATTACTATTACTAATTATTAACGTCTATATTAATGTCTTAATTAAGGTTTTTAATCTCAAAGACATTAATTCTATTTTCGTTTTTCGTAAAATCGCGAGATTTCCTTAAAATCGGAAATCGGAACTCCTCCGCAATAAATTCAGATCACGTCTTAAATTGGCATGAACGGTGAAAGTATGATATCGGTCGGCGTGCCTCGCATTTCATGCATGGGAAACATTCCCGAAATCCAGCTCTAACGTAATGCTTTCGTAATCCTGAAGATCGTGGGACGAAGATCATTTTACGTAAGCCAAAGAGAATGAACATTGTTAGAACACGACATTAAGCAAAATCGCATAGATGAAATAGTATTGTTAGAACACGACATTAAGCAGAATCGCATAGATGGAATAGCAAAGATACCTACAAATCATAATATTAAATATAACAGACAATAAATATATATAAAGCAATAATACATATTAGCATTTAATCAATTAATGAATTAAAATTTAATTTTATTTGCTTTATCAACAGATAAATGATTAGAATAAAACTGTGTAAATTTTAAGCAGATCAATAAACTACGTATCGATTCTCACTTTCCCGCGGAAAAAACATCGGAAGACGTTATCAAAGCGAGAGTGAGAGCGAAACGGAAAGAGCATCGTCGTGCATGACGAAGAAAACCTTGTAATTATTTGAAATGAAGTATCGTGTCACTGCGATAATATTCCATCTAAAGTTCATTAAACTTAAATTATCAAAATGATTAAAATAAGTATGTATGTAATGCTTCTAATTGGTATGATCAATATCAACTCGATAAGAAATGTAGTTACATTTCATGTTAATAGTAGCTTCAATTTTATTTCTTATTACATAATTTTACAACGATGAAAAAGTAAAAGATTATGAAAAACTTAAACAAGCAGTTAATTAAATCCTTATGTTTTTAGTATCTTATAATCTTTAATATCTCATATTTTATTTTAAAAATATTTTGTTATATAAAATATTTTATAAAATATGTTTGAAAATGTTCGCGTATAAAATTTTATTTTTTATTTAAAAAATTTTTTTTATTTTAAAATCCAGAATTATATGTATTTTAAACAATAATAATAAGAATGATGTATTTTAGTTTAATAGTTGACGATATAGAGATTTATATCTCAAATTTGTTGTTAATATTTTACTAAATTAATAGGGGAATACTGTAAAACGAACAGTAACATTGTCGCAGAAATCAGTTTTCCAGAACAATCGAAGCGAGAGCGAAGGTGAATGTTAAACGGTGGTTAAGAGAAGAAAGCCTAACAAAAAGCTGTCGTTTCCTGGCAGCCAGTGATGCGTAATTTACTATCCTTCATTTGAAATCGTTCGTTCGGAAATGTGGACAAACGATTCTCTAAGATGTTAACGTTTTCTTAGATTTTGAAAACGTTTGTTTTTTTTATTACTTTCGTCATATCATGTATTATTATATTCCTTTTGTCTCGCATTTTCTTTTTCCTAATTATATAATAATAATACTAAACATAATTCTGAAATTCATCTTCTATACAGAAAAAAATGCTGTTGCTTCAATTAAAGTATACGTCACGGGCTGCCACAAACATAAATAGTTCATTCAATTGTATTATGATTGGACCAAATATTTAGATTATTAAAAGAATAATCTAGATATTTTGGTCTAATCATAATACAATTGAATTAATTATTTATGTTTATGGCAGCCCGTGACGTACACTTTAATTGAAGCAACAGCATTTTTTTCTCAGTGTATATATTTCTATTTGCACAAGATGTATCTTTATTAGAGCGCAATAAATTTCCTGCTCATCCGCCTTGAAAAATTAATTAGATTCTCTCGGATAAAGAAGACAATGGTATAATTGACATATTGGCGAAATTTCCCGGCATTTATCCGTCATCGTCGCCGCGTCGGCGTCGCGTCGTTGCGAAGCAGCACAATTGCGATTTGCATTTTTCTCATCAAAGAAAAACGGAACGAAGGACGCCGCAGTGAGAGCGCTGAGAGGAGAGAGGAGAGTAAAAGTCTCCTGTCTCTCTTTCTCTCTCTTTCTCTTTCTCTTTCCCTCACCTGTCTCCTCGATCTTCATTCTCGACGAGTGTCCGTCGATGAAAAGTGACGGCGAAAGTGGGATTTGCGTGTGGTAATAGTGGGGATCCGAAGGGTATACCCAGCCGGCGAGTAGCCGAAGAGCTGCAGTTTCGCGAGGGCGACCTCGGGCCATTCCAAAGAGAGATCAAAAATTAAATAGCTTAATTTAGCCGTCCGCCCGTTTCACAGTGAACCTTACAATTAGTGCAATCTAGGATCATCCCGCGACGATTCGACAGGAAAGCACATAGCAAACCGGAAGAATGTTCACGGCCGGGATCGTCACGTTGCTGGGCGTGATCGCACTGACACGTGAGTATCGATCGTTCGATTATCAAAGGGGAGACGGGAATGAGAGAGACGTTCTAAAGTATTGTAAAATGTAATTCTCGCATCGTTAAAAATCCTTAAATACGTTCTAATGCAATATCAAAATTAATTGCTGCTATTTTTAAAAAATTAATTGTTAAATACAAATAATATTAATATTATTATAAATTATCACTTATTATTAATATAACTGTTGTTTATAATATGTTTTATATTAAAATTTAGTAAAATTTTAGTAAAATTTGTTATCTTGTAAAAAAATATGCTGAATACGATTGCGCACTCGTGTTTTAAATTAATTTTGCTAACTATAGTAAAAGAAAATAAGAATATTTTATTTATCCCATTATAACATAAATGTTTCGTATCAGTTATGAAATTAATAGCATGACATTTCTTTAAATACTATACTTTCTCTTAAATTCTAATTATGTTTATATGTTTAGGCAATTATATCTAATTTTCTTTTCAACACGTTCAGACATTGCAGATTATACTCGAATCTTCTAAAGATTAAATTCTTTTTCATCCGATAAAAATATTTAATGTTACACTAACAAAAATGTAATGCATATAAACATGCATTTATACGCCCTATAAATGCGTTACATATTTTATAGTCTGTACATTTCTTTCTGTACATTTCTGTAACGCTGTAACTTTTTATTTTTATACTAGCGCCTACACGGAGCTCTATTACTGAATTATTTGGTATAAAAAAATATTAATAAATTATTTCATTACTGTAATTCAATAAAGTTACCAAAGTTATTACTAAAATGTTAGTTAACGTTTAATAAACGTTTAATATCAGTGAATTATTTATTGGCCGACAGAATTGCAACAAGGGTAGAGGAAAAAAGTGAGAAAGAGAGTAGCTCTCGCGAACTTAGTGGAAATATCCGTTAGAATTATCGCGGAGACAGTGCGAGAGCGAACTTTCTAAATCGTAAATGTCAGTTTTCTCGTTCGGTTAGTTGCATAAGTACGGTCGAGCGCGGCCAAGACAAAATTACGTAATTACGGACGACGAAATAATGCCGATCCAAGAATTCGACGGCAGGTCGGACGGGTTCGACCACCTCCGTCTACCGGAAACGCCAGATCGATTTCCGCCTGCGGTAAGACCGCGGTAGTATTATCGCCGGCAACATTACAGACGCCGCGTACAATTGCCCGAACAAGGATGGCCAATACGAGGACAACAGGCAATGCGACAAGTATTACGAATGCAACGACGGCCAGGCAACGGAGAAACTGTGCCCAGACGGTCTCGTGTTCGATCCCTTGAATCGCAAGGTCAACAAGTGCGACCACGTCTTCAACGTCGACTGCGGCGATCGCCTCGAATTACGTAAGACGACAGAACGCAACGATAGTTCGTGAAGAAATATTCTGAAAAATAAACGTCCGTTGCTCTTTAACACATATATCGAATAGAATTTCTAACTTAATAATTTTCTCTTACATAATATGCGGAATAATATGATCTTCGTAATTATTAATTAAATTTTTCTTTATCTTATTAAATTACTTCTTATTACTTTTGTGGCTATATAAAAATAATATCTATGCCTATTTTTATCTATTTATATCTATAATAAATAAAACCACGTTTTGTATATTTTATACGTCCAATTTAAATATAGAATGCTTCCATGTTAAAATATTGAATATATTATTGCGTTAATGAAGCTGCACGATCGATTGATTGACCGACCTCGTTAATAGAACCTCCACAGCCGACGAAGAAGTGTCCGCGACGAAACGGTTTCTTCGCGCATCCTGATCCGACAGTGTGCAACGTCTTCTTCAATTGCATCGACGGAGAGGCGATCGAGATCACCTGTACCACCGGACTACACTTCGACGAGTACAGCGGAACTTGCGTGTGGCCGGATAGCGCGGGTCGCGAGGTGAGAACAGAAAGAATTGTTTTACTTTGTCCGGTTACGATACGCGGTCAGCAACAAAGTTAACTGATGTTAAAAGTTCCGGAAACAAGATCTTCACTTTTACACTGTATACGTATACGTAATGGAATTGTATTCCGCGTGTAATTCTAGAGAACTCCAAAGAAACTTAGAGGAGTCCATTCAGAATTGTAACAAAAGTTACGAACTTCCCCGTTAACGAAGTTAAATCTTTAATTGGGAGAAAGTACATCGCGCTTTTTTTAATACACCCCATAGCGCATAGTATACTTTCTCCCAATTACAATTACAGATCCTCGAATAGGTTTGAGATATTTCCTCGCAATTAACGGAAATTTAATTAGCGCAATTAACGATGCAAGTTTGACGTTAGTGTTTGAACTTAGAAATGCCTTAGCGTTCAGGAAATGCGGACAATAAAATCCTAATTTTCGGTTAACTACGTTACAGTACGTGATTCTTTTATTAAATTGTAATACCATGTTTTTTTAATTAAGTAAAATTTATTTAAGTAAAATTCCTGTTATATGAAGCCACGTAAAATAAAATTGAAGGATAAAAATTAAAAGTTGTAAAAAATGGGAAAGAAAAATTAGAACGTTTAATGTTCAGAGAATTAGAACGTCGAAGAAATGTCAGCCGCGAATTCTTCAGGAAATCGCTAAATCGTGCTAAGAAGTGCTGATCAATATGACAACCTTGATGTAACAACACGATAATGCACAATAACGCAGAATTATGCTGCATAATGCAGGGCTGCGGGGTCATGGGCAAGAAGCTGAAGGACGGTTTCGAGTGCCCAACCGAGGGCCAGGTCGACAGCAGAGGCATGTTGATCGACCATCCCAAATTCGCGCACCCCGAAGACTGTCAGAAGTTCTACGTATGTCTGAACGGTGTAACGCCGCGCGAACAAGGCTGCAGTGAGGGCACTGTCTACAACGAGGAGCAGCAGAGGTGCGACACACCCGAGAACGTCCCCGGATGGTACGAGCCACTTACCATATTATTATCCCGTCATTACATTTCCATATTAATGTAACAATCTAGCAATTAACATACTCGCCAAAAGTTCACGTTGGAGTAAACATGTTGTAATTGTCCGAATACATTCCATGCAAGCACACACACACACACACGCGCGCGCACGCACACGCACATGCACACGCACACGCACACGCACACACACACACACACACATAATTTTTCTAGCCTTCTTTGAACATGAGTCATAATACATTAAATAAGAGAACTTTAATAAGCTCGTGTCGTTAATGAGCTCTTTTAATATTACATTTAATTTAATTAGTTATTAAATTAACAATTTAATATATTAGTTATCAATCGTGATTTTTAAGATTTAATTTCCACTTCTTGCTATTTGCATAACGAAATGTAGATTATTGTGTTAATATTATATTATTATATAGCTGTGTTTGAAATCTCTTATATTTTGAGTTAATTAAGTTACCGGCGCTGCTGTTATGTTTGATTTAAAAGTTCGAGGAATTTAATTGTCGTTTACCTTGCAGCGAGGACTGGTACAAGGACGACGACAAGAAGCCGTAAGGAAGTAGTCCACGCTCATCTGTCCCGCATCGGGACGCCGCACATTCACTTTAATCACGTGTCACCCCCTTCGCCCAGCGTGTAACTCCATGTGTGTGTTTAGCCATTTGAATGTCTTGGAATACATCTTATTTTTACTTTATTAGTCTTTGATCAGTCAATCGAAACCCGATTTCCTTTCCCCAGTTTCCCATTAATTAAAATGCGACGGATCAAATTGACGCATTCGAGAGAAAAATTGTTCCATTAGTATAATTATACATGCAATAAAGAAAATCGATAATTGTGAATTGGATTCGCATAATTAACGCAAGAAACCCATAACTATAAATTATGAACATCAATTTTTCTTCAGAAATATTTAAAAATTCACTACTAACAATATTATTTACTTTAATTATTAAACAAAGATACATATAAACCTCCCAAAGCTGTAAATATTTTTTCTTTTGTTTCGTCTGCTTGAGTTTTCAGGCTTTAAACAAAACTTAATTTGTATTATATAGCAAATAAAAAAAGAAAAAGGAAGAAAGATTATTAAAATTAATTAACTGGTACCATCGATAAAATGATTTTAATGTTCTCGAAAGAAATTAATGGAGACTTGATCGCCGATCGATTCTCGAAACGGTATTCGAGGAACGTGCAAAAGGCCTTGAATCATTACGAGATCAGTTGACTATCACTTTCTCCCGAACTGCTCTCTTGTTTCTCGTTCTGCGATTTACTTTCTCTCTCTCTCTCTCTCTTTCCCTCAATCTCTTTCTCGTATTGCATTACAGGTCGAGAGATGCGCTCGTTCGCTTCGCTTTCCCAAATAATTTGTCAACGACAACGTATAAAAAGCTCTTATACCATAAGAGGGTGGAAAGAAAAACGAGAAAACGAAATAAAGAATCCAGGGCTTCTCAAAGTACGTCATAAAATAAATTAAAAATCGACAGAAAAAATATTAGGAATAAATTGTCGTAGCTCTAAGTTTTAGTAAAAAGTACTACAAAGAAAATGACACATTTATATTCATAACTCAATTTGATTAAAGAAATTCCGTTACTCCTTCTCGGCGAGAGATCAATTTATTTCTCTCGCGTGGCAGGTAAGTTGAGTTATTATGCACGGTATTCTTCCATTTAACTTTCCAATTCACGAGTGTCCGTCGCAAATGCCACTTGCTGAACACTTTTTGAAGATTAAATCAACTCGTTAGATATAAATTAAATTCAGCACATTTCTTTACAATGTAACGATATTACAGCGATATTCTTACCGTTTGTAATAAATGTTATTTTATCTGAAAATAGCGCGAGAATTTTTTAACGGTCTACATTAATACTATCGCAAAATTAAATAACGTTTTAAAAGTCTTTCATTTATAATTACGTATTTCAATTATTCTTAAATTTATAAGACCGTATTTTTTTCTCGTTCGATTTACGAAAATTACTAAGTTAGTGCATGTAATTGGTACATTAACTAGATTAAATAGATAACTGTTTCCACATCTACAAGATCATTAACTTTTGTTTTCTCCACAGCGGTGCACAGTGCAGAAAGATAGTTTTAGATAATTAATTAACGCATAATTGCTCTATTAACTTAAATAAATAAATAGATAATTGTTTCTCTCTAAATCTACCAAACAATTTCTCTCGTTCCGCTTTCAAAAATATCTCGGTTTTCGGGCTGATGAAATTGCTCGGGGACTTAAGGTAAACGTAAGGCCGCAGCCGCGTTTGCAGCGAAGTGAGGGATGCAAATCGCGAAACGGTAGCGCAGCGGCAACGGCCCGCCGCGCCGTTGGCACCCGGAAGTGTCCGGGATCTATATGCGCCGATAATATGCAATGCAATAAAACTTGCGTCTATGCACCCATTAAAATGCGCTCGTGGCGGGAGAAAAAGGAGCAGCGAGACCGTTACTCAATCAGAAAGAAAGAAAGAGAGAGATAGACAGGACTTTCGGCGAAAGAGGGGCGAAGCCGGGAGGAGGGAGGGTCGGGAAATGTGCAGCAGCAAGGACCCGCCAAGGTGGTGGCGAGACTGCCGAGCGAAACAGAACCCGTTTCGGACCCGCAGTCACGTTTTATCAGCGTCGCGACGCGTTGCTGCCAACGAAGTTGAAGAGGAGGACGAGGACGATAAAGAAGAGGAAGGGTAGGAGAGAACGCCTCCTCGGGACGATAGCTTCAAGACGGGGATCTGAAAGACTTCGCGAATCTCTTCAGGACTTTATTCAGGATGTCGGGAGTGGGAAAGCACGTGCTTCTTCGTGGTCTTCTGCCGCTGGTGATACTGGCGACCTTGAGCGGGGCGCAGTTCCGATGTCCGGAGCCTAAGGGTTTCTTCCCCGATTTAGAACAGTGCGATCTTTATTACGCCTGCGTGGATGGCCAGCCCGAGGAGAAGCTCTGCAAGGATGGGCTCGTCTTCAGGGATGATAACCCTAAGAAGGAGTTCTGCGACATACCAGCGAACGTGCCCTGCGGCGACCGCACGCTTTTGCGTAAGTTCCATTAGATCCCCCGGATTCATTAGATCTTTCTTAATTATTACAATTAGATTCATTTGCATTACTACGATTGTCGTGATTTTAATGATTTAAGAGAGAATATTAAGTCTCCCTCTTTGGATTATAAATTAATTAAGAGATAAAATTCTTTGAGATTTGTCATATGTCAACCAGTTTCACGCATAAAAATATTATTTGGTATATTTAAAGAAAAATATATTTATTTTTATATTTGTATATTAATTTTATATCTATATTAATTTTATATCCATTTAATTTTGTATCGAGTCGAGAGATTTTTCAACACGGAAATTCTTTCCAATAATATTCAATTAAAGGAAGTAAGTTCTACAGTTATATACGACATTTCTTTTATGCTTTTTTGCATATTATCCTACAACTCGACAAACCTGAAGAATGGCCGATAGGGTGTTGCAAAAATAGAACTCGATATGAACCGGTTCTTAAACGACAATCGAATTCTCTCTCGGGATTTGGTCTTTCTCGCGTTTCCTTATAAATAGTTATACTTAGCCATAATAGAACATACAAAGAAAATTTTAATTAATAAAGTTAAGTAAAAAATCTATTAAAAATTAAACTAAAATACAAGATAAATTTATTAAAATTATAATCCAATTCAAATTAAATATACTTTTATTTTTTTAATATTTACTGTCAAAATATTGATATTTGCATTAAATACTAATTACTCTACTAAACATTTAATTTATCTGCTAAAATTTAAAAAATAGACTTTATTTTTAATTACAAATTCCAAGACAAACTTGAATCTCGAAAAAAAAACTGTATTATATCAATTATATAATAATTAATATACACAGCTAATGTAAAGCTTGCATAATTATATATGCATTATAATTATATATGCATATAGGTATTACATAATAATATATTATATGACGAAACAGAGGAGCCGCAGCCTAGCAAGGGCTGCCCGCGCGCGAACGGCATCTTCAGCCACGAGGATCCGACCGCGTGCGACCGTTTCGTCAACTGCATCGACGGGGTGGTACAGGTGGTGCCCTGCCCACCCGGGCTGATCTATGAGTCCAAGATGTCAAGCTGCGTCTGGCCGGCGGACGCTACTCGCCTGTGCGAGAACGTGAAACGCGACGTCCTGGACGACGGCTTTGTATGCCCAGACGGCGACGTCGCCGGCCCGTCTGGCAGGATTTTGCCG
Organism: Aphaenogaster ashmeadi; assembly: GCA_003063805.1. Lineage (NCBI taxonomy): Eukaryota > Metazoa > Arthropoda > Insecta > Hymenoptera > Formicidae > Aphaenogaster > Aphaenogaster ashmeadi. Next base: position 286,901 of record NJRQ01000141.1, read on the forward strand.
CATCCCACGTACCCGCATCCCGAGGATTGCGCCAAGTTCTACATCTGCAAGAATGGTGTAGTACCGCAGAAGGGCCAATGCGAGCCCGGCACCGTGTACAACGAGGAGACCTTCAGGTGCACCGAACCGGAATACGTGCAGGGATGGTGAGCGTCTTTTTCTTTTTCCTTTCTTTTCTCTAGCAGAATTTTTTATTCTATACATATAGAGCATAAACTAACTTTATGCTATTGTAATGACAGATTCTCTGATAAATATGTAAGGTCGATTTTTTAACTATTCCTATTTTTAATTCTTTGTCCGTTATTCTTATATTATCTTCTTATATTATTATCTCGATAATTGTTCGTTAATTCTCCGATGTGTTTTTCAATACTTTTCTCTAAATTTTAAAATTGGGCTTAGTACTGAAAAATAAATACCCGACATTGCCCTTCATGACAAAATGCAATGTTTCAGCGAGGACTATTACAAGCGTAAGAACTGAGAGCACCAAGAGAGAGAGAACTGGAGAGCCGAGGGTGCCGCAATTAATCGCAGCTACGTGTGTAACGCTCATCTTTTTACTCATAGGAACAATAAATGCATGTGATATGCACACTTATGTAAAAGTCGCTGCGTGATCTTTGCGAGAGCGATCGCGCTTTCGCCCTCCCCGCGACGAATTACTACCCCTTTCTCCTTTTACGTAAACAAAGTCGCCTTCGGAAAATCCGTAATAAAGCCGTCGTCGGTCGCGGATCATTAACCCGCGAAAAGAAAACCCCGCGGTCTGACGATATCAAGTTCTATGTAACGTCCGTTAGATAAACCCTTTGCTCGAACCGGTCCGATTTTACATAATTATCGATTATGTCGAAATTTTATTATAAAAGCGCGTGCAAACAGCCGCCCGCAATTCCGCGATTAAATAACTCGAGAAATGAAATTTATTTATTATATTTTAATGGGGAATGAGTCTTTCACTCTGGACGCCGTCTTAGATAACATCATTTTTAGCTAATGTTGTAAGAATTACACTGTTACGTATCTAATAGTTATATTACATTTTATGCAGAGTGTCCCAGAGATTCGTTTACAAATTCTCTTACAAGTGTGGAGAGTTGATTTTATCTTAATGAAAATATTTCTCACAAAACTATTCAAAACTTTTTGGATATCAACTGTCTTTATAGCGAAATTAAAATTTACATGATATAATAATGTATTGCTTAAACATAAAATTCAATGTTTATTTTCATTTCTCTAATTATATGTGTATATAATAATAAAACTTAAATTCTTCTCTAGTTTCCACGGATAAAAGCAATATAAAAAGCCAACATTTGTGGCTTAAGATATTTCTAATGGAGAATTCTTTCATCTCAGATTTTGTCAAAGGTATTTTAAAAATATTTATGCAAATTTTATCATACATGATAAAAGTATATAAGATAACAGAATAATCAAACATAGTCATATTGCTAAATGATTATATTAATTTCCTTAAATATTTCCAAGAAAGATAATCTAATTATTTAATCCAAAAAATGCAGAAAAATTTAGAGTTTCCTAAAATTGTGTTTCGAAAGGAAAAACGAGAGAAAATGTTTCAAGTAGTAATCTAGAAATTCAGGAGGATTAATTAAACGAAGCATATAATAATTATATCGAATTTGTCCATTGATATAATCAAACGCATTTTATACCATAAATGTTCGTGTCGTATAATTTAAATCGTTAATATTTATTGTATTGCGATGAGTATGACTTTCTCTGACGCGAAAGATCACTCGTCGAAAATCTCCTCACCCCACAATACTCCAGAATACATCGCGAAATACACTCGCGAAATCACATCTTCGAACGCATCCTGGATTTCACTTTGGCGAGTCAAATGTCAGCATGAGAATTAATTAACTCATTCGTCATAAGATTACATTGCAACATCTGACGTTACAGATGCTATGCCTTCGCATTTACTCTTGTTAAAAAATGTTTGGCTTTTTAATAAAAGCAAAGAAAAATCAGTCAAACAGATTACAAAATAATGATATTTGTTGTAGTTTGTTATATTTGCTTTACAACTTTCGTTGCTGTGGAAAATTTGCTTTGCTCCTTATATTTTATGTACTTTCGAATAATGGAAAACTGCAAGTACTACTTGGCGATTCGGCGCGATTTACGGTGCACAATAAACAACATACCACGGTTTTCCGAGCTAACAATTTCTCTTCATTTGCCTGATAGCAACCTTTCTCTTTACGTAATTCGCGAAGCGTTCGACGAAATATATACAATCGTTAATTTGCATTTTCTTCGCAACGCGATAAATTCGGTCAAAATACATTTCGAATTTCCTGGCACTTTTGTGAAATAAAATGAGGTAAGAAAATAAAAGATAAAATATGATATATATATATATAATATATCTTTTTTTAAACAAGATAAAAATATATCTTCTTTTCTTTAAATATTTGTCTATTAATACCGATAGAACAAAACACAGGATATCATATATGCAGAATGTCCCAGAGATTCGTTTATAAATTCTCTCACAAGTGTGGAGTTGATTTTACTTTAATCAAAGTTTCTCACAAAACTATTCAAAACTTTCTGGATATCAACTGTCATTACAGCAAAATTAAAACTTCCTAGATTAAATAAGATATGTTATTTTTCTAACGTTTCTTTGGTATTATATTTTAAACAATTTGTTCATAGAAAGTCTAAACTAATTAACTGACCGTCATCGTGACGTATTCAATTCGAACGTCTGATCGATCTGTCGACTTGTTCGGCTCGCCTCGGCTGCTTTCACTATCCGGCAATCTGGTCCCTCCTCCCTGGGACCAGCGTGATGGGTCTTGCGTAAGGCTGGTTAAGGCCCCAGGGGCCTCACCGACGTGCGCACGCATCGGCGTTAGCACCACGTTAATACACCGAGAACACATCTATGCGTGCACGTTTTAGTTATTACACGCGTTCGTCAATTACAACGTATTTAGTTAGCGCGTATTACACCATGGCCGGTGATGTCACGAGGGGAAGATCGTGCCTTGGCATTAACCGTTAAATGCAACGTGTCCTTGCTGAATTACCGTAATTTCGTTTTCCCCGAGAAACTCGCTTTTCTTTTGCCGACGAAAAGCGTGCTTTACTTGGAACGCGCACACAAGAAATTGCGTTCCAATTAATGGCTATAATTTAAAAATTTTGAAACAAATATTTTCTATGTGATTATAACAATTCCCACAAAGACGGCTGTTTAAATTGGGCCATAATTCATTGGACTTGAAACAAAAGCTTCGTTAAGATCATAATTTTCTAATCAGAGAGGACTCCCTTATTGATTAATAACGATATCTTTCAAGTACGCCTACTACATAATCGCGATGTGAACGCAATCCTTTAGATCGTTATTATACGAAGCATCGAATGATATGATAATGTTTCCATTTGCGCAGCCGTTCACCGAAAGCGCATAAATGCTACGCGGTATTAAGTGTGCGGAAAAATAACGAGCGTACTTGTGCAACATAGCACTGCAGAGCGTGCGCGTCGAGGACGTTGCATCTTCAGACATTTCGAGAGGTGCAGGAAGATTGTGCTTTGGCATTAAGTCAAACGTCATCTATTCACACGCGATGCGTTCTATTCTCCCGCGATTTATCGCGATGCCGCGAGAGATTAGGACGATTAGAAGAATGATGGATCGCGAGTCGCTCCTTTGCTGCCAAAGAAATATTCTTCGTTTCTTCATACGAATAGTTACGTAAGATGTACAAGGAATGCTTCTTAAAAATAGATTCGTCGATAACTTTACCGATACGATGATTGCTGCAAATGTGTTATTATGATTGATAATATCGCTTAGATATAATTAGTTTATCGGTATCTTATATTCAATTACTACCGGTTTTTCTTGGATTTGCGTCTTGAATGTGGACAATGATGTATATCTCTTTGTTCTTTAAATTTAGACATTATATAGAATCCTAATTAGATTTAGACAATGATGTATATCTCTTTGTTCTTTAAATTTAGACATTATATAGAATCCTAATTAGATTTAGATATGAATCAATTTAGATTAAATTAATGGATAAAATGATAAAATTCATATTTCATCTCCAAAAAATGCCGACGCAAAAGAACTTCTAGCTATTATCCTGCGACCTTGGCAGAATCATTCTTTTCTCATTAGCTTCTAATTCGCGACACTTTTGCAGGATTTATTTGCTGATGCATGTTTTCACATGTTTTGTCCACATTCTAAAGAACTCTTTCCCAACTTTCTCCGACAGCTTCGCAATTTATTCGGCTTAAATTCGCTCTTCTCTCTCCAAATCGATATCTCGCGACGTCGAGGGATCCAAGCGCGACACCCGGACAATTCATCACGCTCGGCGCCGCTGGTCGACAGCGAGCACGTAGGCAAACCAGCGGCGACCGAGGGGGATCCTGGTGGGGTTCGGCGAAGCCGTGGTGAAGGGAGTGAAGGGAGACGGGACCGTTTGGAGGTGTACCGAGGCCGACACCTAAAGTCCGCGCCAATCGCCAACTTCGCCGTCAGAGACAGTAGTCAAGTCGAAGTGAGTGCCGGAAAGATGAGCTATTCGAGGAGCGTGACCCTGCTGCTGCTCCTGGCAATCCTGGCACGTGGTAAGTCCACCACCACCGCCACCGCCAACCACCATAACCCGCGCCAGGTGGTTACCTTCACCTCGCCTACACGCGACCCTATACGCATCGTGCGTGCATCTCCGCCTCGGAATGCGCTTCTCCTCTTCCTCTGTGCATCGAGGACTGCCTCTCCGCAGGCGTGAACACTTTCTTCTCTATGGATTCCTGACAGGTTGCGACATCACCCTCGAGCCCGCGAGGCTTTCACCGACGAGACACCATATGTTAAGAACTGCGTGTGTGACATAACGGCGGACATTCCGTGGTGATCGATGGAAAACGTAACGGAATGATCTACTATACAATTGAATTGTGGAGCAGAATGATTTTTTTCGATAATTATCTTTAACAACAGATTTTATTTTTCAAGAAAAAACGCGCTTAACAATTTCCTAAATTTTCAAAAATCATTGGATATTTTAATTTATATTTTAGATTCATTTTTTAACAATCAGGCGCTTTTAGGATTTTTTTATTTTGCGCATTTTTTATGCTTGCAAAGTTTTCTTCAAAAATAATTTTGATTTATCGATCATCATTGCCATTTTCCGACCCTGAGTTCCTATTTCTTTAAGAAAAATATCTAAATATTTTGTAAATCGTTTATGCTGTGTCGTATCTTTTTTGCATTTCTATATGTAGAAAGATAAGTATGGTGCCTGTCACACTCCGCCTCGCTGTCGCAACGCGCGTTCGCGAAAAAAGCTTATAGGAGAACCGACATTCGCGAAGCTGTCATGCGAATCGAATCTTTTCAAGTCGACAACATGGCAGTCAACCAAACTTGACCGATAAAATCCTGTTTCTCACAGATTTTTGTTCATCACCTTTTAATCGGACAAGACAATATGTCGCAAAATTCAAAATTCAAATAAAAATTCGTCATTTTTTTAAAAACGAGCTAGATTAAGTGCATAATTTTAGGCTTTGTCGACGTATATATATATTTCTTTTCACATAATTATAATAAAAAACATTTTAACTTTGTTCTCTATTAAAATATGTTTGCATATAGTTGCATAAATATATAACGAGTAATAGAATAATTGTATATATATTATTATATATTATTAATAGATAATATGTGATAATAAAACACTATGATTTATTATTGTATATATAATAAATTATAATTTATAATACGTATTGCAGTATAATGCATTACAATACGTATGTCTTTTTCAGAGTAATTACACTGTGTGCTTTAATTAACATATACAATATTTTTGCATGAGAAATATTACAACGTTAATATTACTCAAATTGCATCTTGAGGAATAAAGATTCATTAATGGAGGATTATAATTTTTTTCGTCATGTAAATTCTCATTTCACAGCTCAAGGTATCACTCTATACGAGGATACCCAAAGTATCACCCTACAGGATGCCCCGCCATGCCCCGATCCTTACGGGATCCATGCTTACGCTCACCCTGAGGACTGCGGGGCCTTCTTCTTGTGCACGAACGGTACGCTGACCTTCGAATATTGCGAGAACGGACTTCTGTTTGACGGACACGGTGCTGTCCATAATCATTGCAATTATAATTGGGCCGTCAATTGCGGCAATCGCAAGGCCGACTGTAAGTACCACGCTGCATTTACAATATTCGAGCCCCCCATTATTTAGTAAAAGTTTTTTCAATTTTCATCTGTCTCATGTGTGTTTAAAAGAAATATTAAATATTTGACAAAGATGTTACTTGAAAAAGTATCGAACAAAAAATTTTCACAAATATTTGACAAAGATGTTATTTTAAAAAGTACCGAATATGTAAAAAAAAAACGGTATAACAAAAAAATAAAATATTGCAATTGAACAAAATTAATACTAAAATGTATGCCATTATTATTTTATATATAAAATTATTTACGCTATTATTTATTCGTTACATTACTATTATTACATTGTTCTTTCGTAAAACCATGTAACTTATATAAAGGTAAAAATCAGTCATGCGAAAGAAATATTGTCGGGAAAGTAAAAGTCGTACGAGACAAGTGATTTTGGCGGCACTTTAGTGGGTCGCGGTAACGCCAATCATTATGATTTCGCCTTCAAGCGAATCTCTTTGGATCGCTTATCTCTCAACCGGCTCAACGTCTCGACGCAATCGCATGACTTTCCAGTTACCAGTCTTGTTTCTCATATCTTATTGCGCCAAAAAAGTTGACGCTAATGAAAACCAGTAATAACGTACTGATGCATTTTATTCTACTACGCTCAGGAAAAAATTCATTGCAGTCATAATGGTTAATTGAACATGTATTCTTCCGGCTGGAAGGATTTAGAATTGCCTATTTTTACAATATCTACAAAAATATATATAAAAGAAAATAAGAAATCTTTTTCTTGTTGAATAGCGCATTTAATCTATTAATAAGTAAATATAGACCGAATATGTGAACAACACAATACATAGAAATTCAGGTTATTTTCATCAGGATGAAATGATATTTTTCGCAATAAGTTCTTTACAGGTTTTAAGATCTTTATTAATATCATTAGTATTATTAAATTTATTATCAATTTAATCCAACGTGATATTACTATTTCCAGCTTTACCTAAAAAGACTGCGGTTTTAAGTCCAAAAAGTAATCGACGCATAGTTGGCTGAGCTATGAAGTATATATAAATTCACGCAATAAAAATATTATTAGGCAAAAAGATCCAGCCCGATCGAAAATAGCCTGAATCGCTCTGCATTTAATCTACTTTCAAATCCACCCCGTAGTTCTTGATACGTAGTACTTGATACACAAATAGAAACGATCTAAGAGCGGTCTTCCCTCTTTTCAGACACGCCGATCAGCAGCCCGAGCTGCGAGTACCAGTTCGGTATGTACCCTGAGAGCGACAGTTGCAGCACCAATTACATCAAGTGTATCCACGGTGATCCGCATCAGGCTCACTGCGACCCTGGCCTGGTCTACAACGCCAAGACCCACACGTGCGTCTGGCCGGACGAGCTCATCCCCTTCTGTAACCCCGAGACTATAGTGGGATTCAAGTGCCCGCACAAGCTGCCCCCCCACAGCCCCGCCGCCAAGTTCTGGCCCTACCCGAGGTAATGCACGTGCCGCAAGATTATATACGGGACACACTTCCGAGAAATCACTCGTAATGAGAGTCCACGCGGAAATAAAACGCGACGAAGGTCGACGCACTCTGAGCACAGGCGACATTTTTACGTATTCGCTTTCTTTCCTTCTTCGCTTCTTGGAAGACTAAAAGAATTTAGTTCCTCGATCTTTTGCGAACAAGCTCGTTATCAATGTCATTCTTTTTCTTAATACTGATTAATAATTGGCTTATCGATTACTTGAATCGCTAAGCTTGCAATAATCTCTGCAACATGATATATCCTTTCTTTTTTTTTTGTTTATCGAAATCAATTAATTTCCTCGTATCTTATATTTAATTTGAATATTTTCCCAAACATTATGTGTCCCAACTAATTATATTTATATTCAAGATTCTCGGTAGCTTAACACATCTCTTATATCATTCTCTTCCAGGCAACTATAATATCAAAATCTAAATATATCCGATCGTATATCGTCAGATTCCTACGATTCATGCATTCATGTAAATTTTCAGTTGCGTATTTGTTGAAATGCGTGTATATTACCTTACTATACATAGCCGCAAGGTATAATAAAATTCTTCATCTTGGTCTTTCTCTCTTCTTCCCTATTTCTCTCTTTTATTACGAGGAAGATTCACTGAGAGGAAATATTCCCCGCCACAAAAAATCGTGACAGTAAAAGGAGTTAACGTCATTAAATGTCAGACCGTTTGTGCGTAGCGCTTCGATTTAAGAACCGGTCGCCTTCCGAGAAAGACCGAGAGAGAAATAAATTTCGACGCGCATGTTTTATTCGAATATTCAATTCTTTACCACGTTGAACGAACGTTATTCTTTCTTCCCGAATTATGCCGAAACTGTTCCGAACGCTGGGGAACGATGTCTAACAATAAGATAGAGAAAAATGGAAAAGATTACGCACGATTTACTTCAATAGTTTTTATTTTATATATTATTTAATATTGCAATAAATTGCAATTGTTAAATTTTTTAGTTAGTTTTCATGCAGCAAAGCGAGCAGTTTTTATTAAACGTTGATATTAAACTATGAATTGAGATTTTTATGTTTATCCACGTGAAATAGAAATTTACAAGTAGCACGATTCTTAGATTCCCCGTGCCGAGTGACTGCGGTAGATTGATCACCTGTGTGGACGGACATCCGCGACTTCTCACCTGCGGAGATGGAAAACTATTCGACTCGGTTAGCCTGACTTGCATGGACCCGGACGAAGTTCCTCACTGGTTTGTACACTTTGCGTTTTAAAAGCTACAAGTCAAGATCTTAACTTCTGTTTGATTTGAACGAACTTGAACGTCTGATCTGAGAATATCGTCGATAAAAAGTATAAAAATTTGCATATTTATCAAAATCGAGGCACGTATTAACTCAATTTAGTTTAATGTATAGAACGTAAGTAGAAATATTTTAATTTTCTAACTGTGTATTTATATGCCTTTCAGCTCAAATGGTGTTTAAACATGGAGACATATTCCTGAAAATCATCCGGTGCTTCAAATCAACGATTCTGGCAAAGAGATATAGCAATATTAATTGGAGACTTACAGATAAAGCTAAAAAAATTGCACAATCGTAAAAAATTAAATTATCACAGGACAAGATTGATTCTAGAAATTTTTTAAGAAAAAACCGAGGAAAAAATCAATTATAAAAATTAAAAGAATTATGAACATAAATTACAAAATATTATTAATAATACAAATACTTTTACACAGAGAATAACTAGAAGAAATTAAAGTTAATAAGGACAGAATAAAAGATATACATTCCTGTTAGATTCCATTTTGGTTAGGCGTTGCCAATAGACGAAGATATATCAAACGTAAATTATTATTAATAATAGACGTTTAGAGGGGACCAATTGCATGTACAGTGCGTGAAGAGCAAGTACGATATGTAGTACATATAGTGTATTTATGTAATACGATATGTAATACATATAATGTATTTATGATAAATATAGTAACAATGTACAACCAGGCAACATTGAATAAAATCTGGACATGCGTATAAAAAATATACAACGTACAGTTTATTCCAATCGATCTACATATACGTGGTACGAGTCTTACGATTACGAGAGCGCGGGGGTGGAGGGGAAAGGAGGAGTGGGGAAAATATTTACATCTCGACTAATGCGACAGAAGCGAATGGTGAACGGTCCAGGAACCGACAAAACGAGATGTTCATTAATTAACGTTATTATCAATTAATAATACGAATCTCCGCTGAGGGGGAGGAGAGCTCGATCGGTCATAGACATGGACGGATCAATGGATATCGAGGAGTCTCGGTCCTTGAAAAGTCTCGGTTCTTCATTTTTAGCGAATCAATTCCATTTCTTAACCAACCAAGAAACAATTGCATTTGTGCATATTTTGTTGAGTTTTTGTTGCAATTTACTCGATATTTTCATTTTCAATTTACGTCTTATTTAATATTTTCATGAAACTCTTGTCTTACGTCGTCTGAAACTTTTAAGACCAGTCTTTATGTGATATTTAATTGATTTTATTTCAGTCTTTCCAGATTTGTAAAAACATTAAGTTTTAAGAAACTTTTAAGGCTGATCTACAATATGCTCTTTGCTTCCTGTTTCTTGCTTTTGCATTTTGTCAATTTTTGGTTATGTCGCGTAATGCGATGTTTGTTCGTTCTGTCATCCAAGATAAAAGTTGACAAATTTCGGAAGAGACAAGAAACACGTGACAAGAAACACGATTGTCGGTAAAACAATGCGTGGAAAGGCAAAGAAGCAAGAGGCAAAGAGCAAGAAACAGGAAGCAAAAAGCACATTGTAGATTAGCCTTTATCTTTGAGAACCCTTATCTTTTGTTATTAAATGGCTAGAAAGTTCTACTCAATTTTTCATGAGTTAAGTAATCTTATCGTTAGATCTCAAATTAATTCATTAAGTTGATAAATATCTCACGAATGCGCTTTTTATTCGTGAATTAATTAAAATAATAAATTCGTTGCTCATTAATTGGGAAGAACCGGACCGTGTAATTATATGGCAGTTGCCACTCTCACTTTTACTCAGATTTCAATTTTATTCCTATCTGAAAATTAAATGCTTATGGCGAAGATTTTATCCACGAGAAAGAATGGAACTTTTCCTTGAGGAATCGCGGGACTTCAACTTCTCCGACATTCAGGGTAATTTCAGGACACTAAAAAAGATCCTTAAGAGTTATAAAAATCTCAAATCGATCCTACGAGAAAATTCTGGAATTATGAAATTACGGTAATGCGAGATCGCGCGAGAATCTGGGGAGATACAATGAGAGAACTTCTCGAGTTCTCCGCACCGATCGACGATCTTCGGGATCTCGCTCGTCGAGAAGGGATCTCCTGGCGCTTCCTTCGTCCTTCCAGGCCGGACAGGACGATCTGCTGCGGTTTTAGTTCCTGGGACGCGACCGCAGGGGAATCGGCAGGGCGCCCGATGGCAGAGGCGGCACACCGGGCGGCAGGTTCTCCTCTTCAGGTTCCTGCTCGTTGCGACCGTCGGACAACTCGCCCTCGGTGGGTGGCGGTGTCGTGGGAACGTCGCAGTCCTCCGTCGGCGGTACCACGCACCTCAACGACCGCCTGTCGAATACCAACATGGCCGGGCAGCGCTGCAGCCGCGGGTAACCACCCTGACACTGCCAGTAACGGTTGCACGATTTGCCCAGCGGCACGTTGCCGTTGGCGTCATCGTTGCAGAGTGCTGCAAACAGACTGTGTCTTACTCCTAGTCTAACGAGGCGAATGTGCCTAGAGTTCTTGACGCCTTCGAGAAATTAGTTAATGACGACCGAGATACGGAAGACCGTGTTGTTCATATGCAGATAAATATACCAACCATTATCTATAATCATTATCTATCCTGGCTGAGGTAATATTTTTCGCAACAAATTCTTTAACAGTTTTCGTGATGGGAGGGGGTTGGGGGGAGGGGGGGGGGAGAATCTTATAGATGCTTTAGCATTATTTATATTAAATTTATTACTCGTAGAGGACCACAATCCGTATGGTTGATACGTAGTGATAAATAGAATACCATCTCTTGCCAGTCAGGTCGTCTTACAATTTATTACACATTATCTATAACTCTGATATTTTGTTAAGAAATTCAATGTAAAATATTTTATTAAAGTAAAAATAAAGCGTTCCAAGAATGTAGCCTTGCGTTGCAAATCAATCGATCGTTTTTGATGAATTTCTTATTGCTTCGTTTGCAAACTGACGCGATATCGACTCGGTGAAAGTCGAAAACTTTCGTTCAGGATCTATCAATGATGGATTAATTCGAAATTTAATTATGCAGAATGTATATATACATCCGTAAATGTCTCCTTTTTTCTTCTTTCACTCTGCATACGCGTGGAAGCTATTGCCGTGATTTACGAGATTTCTCAGAGAACTCCAAAAATGTTGATGTTAACTTATCATTAATTATGACTCAAAGATCATTATTATTTACGGACCATTTTTATATCTAAGAAACTAGTTTAAAATTATGTTTCGACTAATTTATCTTTATCCTTTTCTTTCTAAAATTTCTTCTAAATATTGCAAGAAACATTTATTTCAATTTTGAAATATTTTTCATTAGTTCCAACCTTATGAAAAAGAGATATGATCTCACGTATGATCGATGCATCGGCCGGCGTTTGACATTCAAAGAGAGGCGACGCGAATTAATAATAAACGCGCTTTATCGAGTACCGCGGGCGAAGAGTGGGAGAAAGGCGCGACGAGAATTCACTTCGAATGCTAATTAAGTGCCTCGCCCATTTTTCCTCGGGGCACTGACTCCTGGAAGGAACCGAGGAGCAGGCACGAGGAAACGCATCGCGCGCGTCCTGTCCGCCAACTTTCAAAAGTGAAAATGATCATTAGGATCATTCGCTTCTCGCGAATTAAATCTGCCTAATTTTAATTCCGGTTGCGAAGATAAATAAGAAAGTGAAGAAATCCAACTGGGTTTAAAGTATTCGATAAGAATCAAATGTTATTCCCGGAACATCACGCTTATTCCTTAGCACACTTCACGGTTTCCAAACAGCGTTCAATCATTAACTAAATTGTTTCTTATCCGGGATAATAATCTCCCATTTCATCTTTCTCCATCAAACGTCTCAAGTTTTGATACATAAATCTCAGCAACTTCCTAATAAAATCTCTCGGTCTCCCGATCGTACTTACGATGCTTCTGACATCCCTCGACGTTCTCGGGCCAGTCGCAGGACCTGGCCCGTTCGTTGTAGAGCAGGCCGCCTATGCAGAGCTGCTCGGTGGCGGTGCCGTTCCAGCAAGTCCAGTACCTGGTGCAGGAGGTCTCGTGGCCGAAGATCCCGTACAGCCAGTCGCAGTGCTCGGTCGGGATCGGCGGATTCGCCTGGCGTTTGCCGTCACAGTAGTTCGCACGCCACGGATAATCGCAGCCCTCGGTGACACCGCGATGCTTGCCGGCGAACACGAGACCGTTCGGACAGTCAAACAGCTCCGGGCGACCATTCACGCACTCCCAGTAGCGATCGCAGTACTCGGTATCGCCCACCACCCGTGACTTCGTCTGGCACGGGTCCTCCTGCTGCTGCTTCTGGCCCAGCGAGCCTGTAAGCACAAAAACGTGAACGCTTGTCCTGCTCGAATTATCCTTCTGGGATAGGGACTCCTCGGGATAGGATCTGTTCGAATTGTGCCTGGGATCGTGACGAGAAAGGAAGATCGTTTTGGAAGATTAGGATGTAGGTCCTTTGATTTCTTGACATAGAATTTAGGAGAGTATTTATTTCCTCATTCGTGCGTGATTAATTTATGATTAAAGATGATGGTCTTTCTAGTTTCCTTCTCCCTTAATTCCCTACTTTCTCGACGTTAATCGAGCTACAACGCAAATTGTCTGGAAGCACATTAATGAGCTCTCAAATTTATTCGCCAATTTATCGCGTCATTAACCGTTCTCGATAACTGTTAATTATCCTCTCCTTTCCCTTTCGTTCCCGTCTAATGAGTCGCGATTACGAAATATCAGAGTGCACGTAATGACGTATCGAAATCACGAATTCCATCTGCACGCGTCCTCGTCGAAGGACACCGAACGCCTTGGCGAATATCAGGGATACGCCGGCACATATATTTGATTCTGGCAACGTGTAACTTCGGAGTCGTTTAGCGTCGCGATAAATCGAAATTTGTCAAGTCAATTCAAAAGGTACGATGCCATGCGCGGAATTAATTCGTTGCTGAAGGACATCGCTCAGTCGATTAATACAAAATGGCTGGAATGCATATCTTTCTTTCACGTTATGTAGAAAAACGTTTGATATTCACAGCAGAATATGACGTCACGAATTTCTTTCACCGATTCGCGAAAGATTATGCGCGATTCTTTGCACAAGGACATCAACGTCGAAAGTGAAAAGTTGACACTAAATGCCGATGACGTCGTCCTTTTGAGATATATATATTTTTATTTAGAGGATATTTATTCTTGTCATAAAGATATAAAAATGTTGTTTTCCTCTTAGGTTTATTATGGTTTATAAGGAAATATTTTACAACTTTTCCTAGAAATTTAAGGGGATTCTTTGTGACTCAAATCATCATTTAAAAATATTTCGCAATTTAAACAAGTCGTTCGACCAATTTATGGCCTCGAAGTAGAAAAACACTTTAGCTATCTCTCTTTTCTATTTTTATTCCCTTTTTTAATCTTAATGAAATACGAAATTAAGGAAACTATCGTATTTTCGTTCGGGATCTGCGTCGGGGATGCATATGCAACATAAACTGCTGATGTCGTTCTACTACGATGTCCAATCGTTTCGCTAATGATTCGACGGAAAAGCAAATAGTAAAATAAGGTGGGAAGCCGGCACGAGGCGCGCTCCCAAGACTGCTCTCGAGTGAAAGTGCCCAGCCTTGACTTGCAACCTTCGGGGGCAGTCCAGCTCCACACCCCTGCTCCACCTCTATGGACCCCATCGGTCCCCCTTTAATGCACGAAAGATTCGATCGACCAGTCGATTAACCTAATGTCATTCTCATCTCAATTCCAGTTAGAAGAATGTTCTATCCGTTTTGCTAAAGTTATGTTATAAACTATTCTCAATTTTATCTTCTATTTTATTTTTATTTTCATTCTGATCTTGTTTCTTTACATTTCATTCAGATTTACTGTTAATATAAATTTTTAATTTACTTTAATTTTAATTTTGTTTCGGCTTTAAATTTCAACTTTATATTTTTAGTTAACTTTTCAAGAAGTTAATGTTATGTTATAAATTATCTTATTTTATAAAATAAAAAACATGAGTTGACTCGATATAATCATTCATTCGTCAATAATATCAATTTTATTTCTCATTTCTTCTTATTTTCTTTCTCCTGCTCTTTTCTCAACTTGTACGTTACATTATTACGACCGCCCACCCTTAAGAGATCTAATCTGAGAATGGAATGAAGCCCTCACTCTTGCTCAACCTTTCTCTCTCTCAGGATCTGTAGATCGAGACTCAGCTGAAAATAAAAGATCTTCAGAGAGCAACCGACCGGAATCTTCGACAGGTTCTGTCTCTCGGTGCTCGGAGCAAAACGAGAGATCATGACCCTATCTCTAAAACCATTTCGCAAAGGATTTCTAATGGTACCACGCCTCAAATCTTTTATTTTTATCTCGATCTTGATTACGTTATTAAAGTGACTTTAATCATGATACCTGAGACTCATCATGTTACATTATGTCGACTATCTTTGATTATAAAGTCTACAGTAAATTACAAGAAACACTCAAAATGCATTTAGAAGTACCATGACGAAACTTTTACATTTTTCGGGGCGTCGTAAAGGGCAAAAAGGAAATCAGAAATTTTAGAAAGGATTTTCTGAATTTTCAACATCTACGTAAACGCCAAAATAAAACAGTCAAACAATAAGGTGACCTAGTAATTATCCCACTGATTATCACATTTATGCGCTATAAATATACTTTTATGTTATAGCCTTTAGTCATAAAAAAGTTGCACGTTGTTGGCCAACTAATCTGAACGGATAAGGGAAGGAAAGCGAAGCACGATCGATCTCACGATACGAATAATCTCGTGGGGAAGCAAGCTTTGCCCGTCTGAGAAAGGAGATGTCTAGAGATTGCGAGTTTCCACTGGCACGGATTGTGTAAACTATGGCCTTAATTATCACTAAAAATATCCCTATGATATCTAGGTCGTTAAATATATGTATATCTGCATTTCCTCAAATTATGTATTTTTAAAGTTTTAAAATCTTAAGAGCCCACAAATGAAATTTGAAAATGTATTTCTAAAATGTTCTTTCGCTTCGCGTGTAAAGTAATAAGTAGCTGCGAAATTTTTAATTCCAAGAATACTAGATATTAAAAATTTAGATTCCTGAAGTAAATTCGCTTTGACTGCAAAATAAAATAAAAGTTTGCGCGTACAGCATTTTCGTTTTCTCTATTTCTACAATATAAATATTTTATAAAACACATTTACTTTATACAACATAAATTATCGATCCCAGATATTATTTTTACCTCCTTCTTGTTAATTGGCCCAATAAAAAATATAAAAAGTTTTCATTTTTTTTTCTCGAAAGGGTACAAGAAAAAATTCTCACAGCGATCGTCGATGACTGCGATGAAACCAGAGATTGATACGATTACCAGGCATTATCCTCCAAGAATTATGCAAATGCCATCAAGGGTCCGTAATAAGAGCCGTGGCCACCCGTGAGGGCGATCTCGCGCTCGAAAAGTGAAGAAGATAAATCCAATCGGTCGCAAGACCGGCGCGATTAATCGATTTGCGCGCGCGGTCGTCACGGTGCCGCGAATAGGTGGAGACATCCACGGAGACGTCGTGGCGAATTACGCAAGCGAGACGCTTAGTTAACATGGCACCAGGTTACTTTCCCTTCCTTTACGACTTCTCGTAGGCAAGTGCTCAGAGCCGCAATGGCTCGGCGGTCGTAACTGCTCGCCGCTGAAAGCAGGAGCGGCCGGCGGCACCGCTTTGCTCTCCTCTCGAGGATTTCACGCTCCGCGCAAAACACGAGGCCCCGGATGAGTGACGGTTTAAGGAAGTTCCTCGCTTGGATTTACGAGGAATCGATTTTGTGCCGCAGGAAGAGTTCTCGCGGCGCAGCATGGATTTATTGGCGGTTCGGTAAATGATCAGCGCGTGGAACATCATCATTAATTTTTAGAAAGTACACTTCACAAATAACGCGCAATAAAAATGTAAATGTCCTAGCTTGAAAAAAGTCTCGCGTAATTTCATCATTGGATTCCGGGGAAACGATTTTTTTTTTGCACGAGAGAAAAAAAAACAAGACTTGCAGCAAGATATAGAAATAAATTTGACTTCGAAGAAATCAATATGTATATATATATATATATATCTGGATTTTACTGATTTTTTCTCAAGTGGATTTTAATTTATCTTTGTCGTTAACATTTCCCATTTTTGTTACTTCATATTTTTTTCAATATCAGTGGCTACTCCAAGTTTGTCAAAATTTTCAGTTAAATGTCACGCCATCGGTTCAGATAAAAACGTTTCCTGTTAAACTTCCTGCTGTCGAATTAAATGTCACATAAATTCCGCATTACCGGGTTAGATGTAAAAATGCATTCCGCTTATTTTCAAATAGCAAGGCAAATCATGAATATGTCTCTATCTTTCTCTCTCTTCTCTCTCTCATTCTCGGCCTTCTCACGTTCCTTTCCGTGATAAATAACCAAACTCCTTCCTGAGACCGGTAAAACCCGAGGAACGCGAAGTTATATAGTGCCCCGCCTTGTAACTCGAACTCGATAAAGCGCAACGTTCCTCGACAAAAGCATGCCGCGTCGGAACAGCGACGGCGTTTACGAGATCCGTTTCTCCTTTCCTTCCTATTTACACCCTTTTTATCACCCAATCGACAATGCAAGTCGAGCGAAGCGTTTTACCCGACGCTATTACACCGCCACTTCCGGAACCGGCCAACGTTAACGTTGCAACTCTGCGCTGTAGGCGCGTCGGGAAAGCAAACGTGGGAAGCAGATAGATAAATAAATGGATGAATGAATAGGACTTTTCTCCGCAAAGATTACGCACAGTGGCTGCCGATTAGTATACAAGTAATATTTTCAAATGTCGCCGTAGAAAGTAAGACCTCTTGCGTAAGCGTTACAAAACTGAGTTATCGACAATCATATATTTATGACTTTATGAGGAATCAGGCAGATTCCTTCGCCACCATCCTCATAGCGATCTATAAGTCGCGATAAAAGAGAAAAAAATATGATAAAAAGGAATTTATGATATGTAAGCATTATGATCTAAAAAGAGGGAGAAATATTAAAATAAAATTGAGCAATACATAGATATGAAAATTGAAGTGAAAAATATAGAAAAATCTTTTTATTAGAATAAAAACTAGTATAATATGAAAGAAAAATTGAAGGTAAAAATATGAGAGAGATAGAATGATGAAATACAGAAATAAAATTGAAATAAAAAGAATAAGAAATAATATAAAAGTAAAAGTGTGCAAATTAGGAATTTGCACAGTACTTCCTCATCAGGAAGTTTTTTTATTTCTTCTTTTTTTTCGTTTGGCTTCCTCATAGAGAAAGCTTTGTGAATCAACTAAAAAGTAATAAAATTAAAAACAGAAAAGAAAAATGTGATATGAATATCAAGTTCAAAGACTCCATAGATAAAAGATCTCTACAAAGTTTGGAAAGACCTATATATGATCATTAAAAAAATTCAGGTAACTGAAATTGAAGATAAGATTACTTGGTTCATATATTAATTAAAAATTTTTTAAATAAAAATTAAAAATTAATTTAGAGGAAAATAAGAGATCTTAGAAATATTTGAGGATTCAAACTCGAAGATGGATAATAGAATGTTCGCTAAATAATTATAGAACTATAAACAATCCAGAGAAGGATGGAAAGAAACAGAGAGAAAGAGAGAAAGAAGAAGAGAGAGAGAGAGAGAGTGAACTGCAGGCTGAGCTACTTTCATATTTTCACTCCTGGCACACGGGAGAAAGTTCTCGAGATGTGTGAAACCTGGTGAATGGCCACCATTGTTCTTACGGAGATGCGTGTAATAATTGCGGAGCGGTGGACCCCCGCTGTTTAGTACAGATTCTGCGCCTCGAATGTCGCGAGGATTGTGCAATGAAAATTGTACCCGAGCTCATTATCTAACTCCACGACATTGTTCTCCTTTATCAGATCGGTATTTATGTAATTTTGCGAAATTACTTGTCGCC
This sequence comes from Aphaenogaster ashmeadi, assembly GCA_003063805.1. NCBI lineage: Eukaryota > Metazoa > Arthropoda > Insecta > Hymenoptera > Formicidae > Aphaenogaster > Aphaenogaster ashmeadi. The sequence continues at coordinate 305,967 of NJRQ01000141.1, forward strand.
CGCTAGTTTTCTCTACTTTCGCGAACATGGGACTAATTTAACGAAATATAATTATGATATTATTATAATTTTTATACAATTGGTAATTATATATAACAAGCAATTTTATTATGTAAAATTAATTAATATTCCCTGGTTCCCTTCGACACTACCAAAAAATTGCCGAAAAAAATGCGGAATCATTAATTTAATATATTAAATTATTCAGTAGTTAATTTAATTCGCATATCTACACACGTTATCGATGAAAGAACGAAACAAAATAATTTTAATTGTCAAATCATGGATAAGTGACAACGCACTTCACGGAGAATCTATAATTTCCTATCTAATGCAAAGAAGAGAATGCGAAACTGACAATAAATACTAGTGGTTGATAAGTATCAGACAAAATATACAAGTGGTTGATACGATAATCTGCTGCTCAGTGAACGAAGTAGGTCTCGTGAGTCATCATCGATCTCGCGAAGGACACGAAACGATCGTTTTAATCGATGTAACTGTGCGTGATTATCGCGAGGATTCGCGAAGGAAAGTAGAACGATCCGCACGGTTTTTCAATTTCACTGCGAACGACGACGGCTGCGTGAAAATTTCACCGTTTTCATTCTCGCACCTCGCTCAGCATGTCTCGGTTTTATTGATCGACTCTTATTATTTATAAAGATAGCCAGGCGGACGTACCTATCTCGAAAGTGAAAGCCGAACGGTCGATAGATCAAGTCAAGATCAAAGGCGATCCACTTCTAGAAATGTCAGATATTCCCATCATTTTGTTTAAACAAATATTGTTAAGTATTTAATTTCGACGTTATCGAGACGAAAGAGATATATTAAGTTTATATAAATCACTTATAAATATTAATACGAATTGTTAAAATTTTTCAAAACATTTTTATTATTAAAATATATTATGATTCATTATAATTTTTAATATTTAATAATTAATTTCTTGTTAATGATGTTATCGAGAATAAAATTATCAAATTTAAAAAATACAACTTAAATAATTAATTTAAATAATGTCATCAAGAATATGTATTAATAATTAATACAATTTCTAAAATTATAGAAATATATGACAGTTATTACAATTTACAAAAGACGGGGAAAATAGAAACATTTTATTAAATATTTTAAAACATAAGCATTAAATTTAAGACGTTAAGACATTATAGAAAAGATTATCATCTTTCACTTAAAAAAAAATAGAGACAGTTAATTAAATACCTATATATTCTTTTTAATAACTTTATTGTGTATTATTATTATTAATGTTATTGTTGCAATAAAGATTCAAAAATTATTGTAGTCCACTTTTATTTTTAAAAAATCTCGTTATACGTTCAAAAATGTCAGTAGACTGATTCTGTAATCTTTAACGACAGTGTCATTACCGTTATGTTGTCGTTGCGCGGGTATAATACATGGTAAAAGAGCTGCGCAACAACAATGTAACGACAACGACACGTCGTTAAAAATTACAGAATCAGTCTACAGGTAAGATTGAAATAAATAAAATAATAATATTAATTAATATTAATTAGTCATTATATAATTAAATATTCAAAGTAAAAAAGACGAAAAAGTTAGGTTGCGCTATCATTAATCCGGCGAAATTACTTATCGAGAACATTAATAATCGATTAGATATTAAGAGTATTTAAAATTCTCAAATATCTTAATTAATGTAAATGTAGATCAATATATATATATATATATTTATTTATTATATATCTAGACACATAGACAAATTAACATAAATATTAATCTACACGGTCAATAGAATCAATCAATCTATAAGAACCTCAAAGGCGAAGCAAGGAATAACCAAGACGAAGGAGAAGCCGACGAAGAAGAAGAAAAAGAAGAAGAAGAAGCAGAAAGACTCACCCTGCGCAGCCAAGAGCACCAGGACGAGCGGAAGGATCTGCTGCGACATCCTGAGGAATAGATCTAGCGCGAAATGTCAATCCCTAGTCGGCAAAATATTCCGGTTTATGCCTGGTGAATATACTCTCTCTTTCTCTGTGTCGTCGTGTGGGAGCCGAGGAAGCTCGGCTGATGAGTTTTCGTGTCGAGACTGGTCACTGGGAGAGGCGTTTGTCTGGTGTCTTATATGAGCGCCCCACTCTCCATCCCCGGCCGATCTCTGGGGCCGCATAGGAAGGCTCTACCTGGAGAACACACCTGATTTCGTCTATCGGGAGTTCTAGAGCTGATAGCCGCCCGATGACACCGTCGTAAAACGCATCCGTCCCAAAGAATCCCTTTACGTGACTCATTAGGAGACGACGACATGCGTCCTTAATAATAATCGTTACCTGGCGATTTATTACATATTGAGGAAGGCCATTAGCTCGTGCTTAACGACTACTGTGAATGACTGTCTATATTTCCTTGGGAATAATGACACTTGTGTACTAGTTGACGACCTCATTTTCTGTTTAGTTCCCAGGATTTATCGTTTATGTATATGAATAATATAAATTAAGAGAAATAAACGAAATCTTCAATTTAAATATCATGGTTTCTAAGTAAATGCACAAATGTAATTTCTATACCATTGCTCCGATAATTAAATTAGTAAATATCTCGACAGCACCGAAATCCTTGTTAAAATATTTTTCTCGTCAATTTATTTCTATATATTTATTGATAATACACAATATAAAAAGTCATCGTTAAATCGGTAATAATAATTATTGTATTTGTTTAAAACAGCAAAAGAGATAGAACGAAGAATAAATGAATAGAAAGTACCACGTCGCATTCACAACAGTTTACTACTAATGTTAGAATATAATTGGGGATTGTCATAAAACCGCATGTGATGAAAATGAGATATTGTCATATATATAAATCATTCAGAAATCCAGAAAACTTCAATCTCATGAATATCCAGAAAAACTTCAATCTCATGTTCTGTCAAACCCTCCATATAAATCAACTATGTACTACTAATCGGTGCCGGCAACTTGCGTGTTTCAAAAACTCGCCTATGTTCCATTAAATACAAATTTTCCGTAGATAAAACAACATTGCCAAGCTCGACGGAGCAGGACTAATTAATAGTTGATACCGGCGAGGCTTCAGCCCGCAACGCGTACTCCTTCGTGATCGAAGAACAGGTATTCCGCTACGAAAGAGAGGGGAAGTGAAATTCTGTTCCGAAGAAAACGAGATCGTCACGGAGTCCGGGTAAAATTTTTGCTCGTTAATTAAGAAGAAAATCCATTCAGTAAAAATTTTATTTACACACAGAAAAAAAATGTACTTTGTGTCAGTAGAAAAGAAAAAAATATTCATAATTTATAATACTATTAAACATATAAATAAATTCAAAAAGAAAGTGCAAGATAATTTGGATTTTACTTTTTGAATATATCACATACTACTTTAATTTATAATAATAATATTATACTATCTTTTAATGCTTGCTATAATTTCAATGTTTTAATTTTAATTTACAATTTTGATCTAATCAGTTAATTTCTTTCCAAGCTCTTTAATCTTATTGTTAGCTTTGAATAATAATTAAAAACTCAAACTGATTCTATCATGAATCGCGTGTATCGTCTCATTATCGTCTCATTATAATTATCGCGATATCCTGGAGCGAAATGCAGTAGCACGTGGCGTCTATCTTTTCCGTTATCTCGAAGCGCTACCGTTAACCGCGACGGTTATTTTGCGTGCATGAGCGGCCTCGAGACGAGGCCTTCACGGTTTCTTTCCCTCCCCGGATGGCCAGCCGACCAGCTTCACGCGATGAGACGGTGAAAATAAAGGTGAAACACTCTCGATGAGCCGCACGAGATGCCTACTTCTCATACAAATCGTGTCACATCGATATGACAATATATAGTTACATAACACAGGCATAATAATATATGAGGAAGGGAGATTCGTTTCTAAAATGGAGAACATCGCCTCCTTGAAGGAAAAATGATCTTCAAATTTGCTTAATATAACTTTAAGACGCTATAACATATTTCGTTGTTGTTTGTTCTGTCTATTCAGATGTCGAGCAATTTGTAAGACATTTACAACGCTTGTTAGTATTACGTACTAATACAACAATCTTGATATTAAGCATAGAAAGATAACGAAGTGGAGGCTCCTTTCTTGCCACCTTTCACTCGTTTCCTCGTGGTCCACTGGGAATTTCTACAAATCACTACACCGATCCTGGCCATTAAGAAATTCTGGTCACTCACTGCAGCGACATTCCAATTCCGACGGAAATTCACGACCGAAGGAATTCGAGGTGTTTCAAGGATTCTTTCTTGTTCAAAGCATCTTCCAGTTGCAGCATTGAAAGAAAAAGATTTCACTATATACAAGTTAGAAAAATTCTTTCTAAGAACGCTAACGTATTTGTTTCTGTTTCAAAGATTAAATAAATAATTATATCTTTAATAAATATTATGTAACGTGCACTCACAGTGCATATCAATAATTCTAGTTGCAAAAAATAGAAATTTTCCAATCTTCGAAATTAGAAGATTACCGCTAGAAACATCACTCTTTGATCTTCTAACTATCAAAACAAGAATAAATGCTGATTAATAAGGAAAATAACTTTCTTGCATTCCTGAACTAAAGTATAAACGATATAAAAATATTGCATTAAACGGCGCTTCCCGGAAGGATGAAGAGAGCTCGTAACGCCTGGCACTTCAAGGATTTTCACTGGATGCTCTTATGCAAGTGCAAGCAACGACGAAGAGGACAAAAACGGACGTTTGTTGGATAAAATTATCACGATGTTCGGTGGGAATGGTCACAAGAGGAAACGAGACACATAAGAATGAAACAATGGGACGCCCAGTTTCGCAATTCTCTCGCAATCCCACCCTCGATTTGCAAAAGAGGAGGTCGATCGTTAACGTATCAAATTACTTACGATCACGCGGTCGTTCGTGTTTTCTGTCCCGTAACTGAAGCCCTCAGATACGTAAGAATTAAGAGAAAAAAGTTAATTATGAAAATAATTACTTAATTAATAAAATATATATATAATTATCAAGATAAAGTTACAACAAATAAAAATTATAAAATTTGGATAAGTTTTATGACTTTCTTATTTTGATCCTTGTTATTTAAAATATGAAAAGTTTAAATTCAATATTAATTTGAAAAATAAAACAAAGAGAGAAATGCGAAATTAATATGAATTGACTCTTAGAAATACATTTATATAAAGCAGAGATTGATAATAAGAATATTATGTGTAACGCAGATATATTTAAAATTTTTAAATGCAAATATTATTTCTGTTTATAATTCTTAGAAAAATTAGTGTCAGAATTTTTTCAATACATCCTAAGAGAACGCCTAAGCAGTGGCAAACCGTTTTGCACTAGAGTAAAACCGGTTACATCTCGATAGAGATATCTAACTTTCATAGATGCAACATATAATCCATATAAAAACTCTCACTATATACAAAAAATTTTTTTATGTTTCTTCCCATTAAATACGATTCAATATTTTAGGCAAAGTTCATTTTATTTCATCTCTAATCAAACCATATGAGTCTTCAGATTTAAAATACGCATTTGTGTAACCTTGCATATCCAATAAATTAATTTTTTTAATATAAAATAAGATCTAATATATATAAAATGAAATTATACGTAATATTCAAAGATATCGTCTTATTGAAACGTATCGAACGAGAATGACTGACATATACAAGTTTAAGAATTAGTACTCTCTCTAACACTCTCTTCAGCCTCATGCAAAATTCCGCGACAGTGCAACTTTCCGCGATGCAATCGCGTTACACACGTTGCCGTAATTGACTGGATGCAGTAACAGCACGACGCTTGCCAACAAATTTCTATTTTTCTGAACTTACGTAATCAGAAGCTATTTCAAAGCTTGATTCAAAAATTTCATTTTAAGAGTATTTTCAGCCTCATGCATAACATTATAAATCACTAGTGTATCATTATTATTTCAAGAAAATAAAAATATAAAAGTTTACAAAGAGATGTAGACTTTGACAACAAAGATTCCTCCAAAAATAAATTTCTAATCGATTTTTTTTTTACAAAAAAATCATATTATTGTGTTGTTATACATACATTAAAATTTATATTTTATAATATTTTCCCTTTTATTGTATATATATATTTTATAATGTTTTTATATTTAGTATTTTATAATATGAGTCTAAAATATTTTTCTATACAAATTTTTTATTCTATATCTTTGATGACATATATATTTTAATACTTAAGCATCGAATAAAGATTCTGTCCTATATGCCACGTCGGTGTTGCAAGGATCAGAACCTTGTTGAAAACCGCGACCACCTGTCACCATGCGAAATTACGAAACGCACCGCGTGGCGCGGGGAATTTATGGTTGCATGCAATCACGTAAAATGCTGAGATTGTAAGTGTCCCGGCGAGAAAGTAATTAACAAGGAAATGTCTCGCGTTCTAACGCCTCTTATAGAGGCGAGGCTGACTCTTTCACCGGTACGACACTTGATGTATGATATCAGCGATTATGTAAATTAGATGAAATGTCACGACAAAATTACTTTCCGGCAAATTACGTTATACCTCCGTATTTTTAATGTCCCTATATATAAAGTTAACGGAAGCTACATTAACATTCAGAGTAAAAATTTAAGTGATCTCTCGGAAATGGTGTTATTTAAATTCTAGAAGTTTGATCAAAGTTTAACGAGTATCATGAGATAGATAAATGTTCAAATATCTCGAAGAGCAATCCTAAAAAAATATTCCTGAATATGAAGATAAATTAAAACATGTGACATAATCCGTCATCGCTCTTAGTGCAGATAGCTTCAGCGCGATAAATATCTCAATTCACCTACTAGCCATTAATCGCCTTTCATAAGAATATTATCATGTTACATCTCCCCGCCATGTCCACAATAACGATATCTGTTATAAAAATTCTCACGCCTATTGTAAACCCAATATGGTCGCGTCGATATTGATATGTCCGCCAGCCCGAATAGGCCAGACTTGAGAGCCTCTGAGAGAGACCCGAGGAAGGTGTTGCGAGGAGTCTGTGGACCGCTATGACCCGGAGAGCAAGGACCTCTGGTCCTTGGACGCGCGTTCGAGTCCACCGCGTTCTTCTGCCCCTTTATTTTCTTTATTGCACCGTCCTTTTTTGCCGGACGAAACCTCTCGCGGCTTGCCCGTTCTTTGGATCCTTTTTAATTGTTTTATCATCGTTCCGCCTCCCTCTCTCGCCTTCTCGCTTTTTCCTCCAACGGTCTCTTCCCCGAAATAACTCCCATCATTAGGACACTTGGCCAATGAATGCCCGCGGATATCCCGTATCAAAAATTTCGTGAGACATTGATCATCCTCGAATAACTCGTCGTATGCATTCTCAATTAAATTTTAAAATTAGATTAAAGATTTAGATTATGCATATATTTGTGTAGAGTAGAAACTTTTGCGAAAAATTGTCTGCAAACTATCCACTTTTTGTTATTTTTCTAGAATTCTTCTAAGTTTATTGTTGTATCTTTGTTTAATTATTTTTACAATTTTTTTAATTTATAAAGTTTATTTTATCATACTTGTATTTCACCAACTGAAAATTTCCATAAACTTGTCTTTCAGAATAAAAGTGTCGCTCAGAAAATATCTGATAATTAATCACGTCAAAAATATTAAATGTTCTCGTTTGTGAATGCAGAAAGGGATGATAAAGTTGGCGAAAGGCGTAACATTTGTCATTAGTAAGCTACCTGTGCTGCGGTGTGATATAGTGTGTAACCTAAGATGTGTATTCTACGTGTGCATCACTGACAATGGCCTACACATCGCCATTTTGTCATATATTACCTTAGACTCGTATAAGGATGGCTCGCGTGCGATTAAAAGGACCATTTCTTCTAACAAACCGGCCGCTTACAAAGTGCAAATATCTAAATGCAAAATAAAGAGCCGTCTTGTACAGAGTGTCTCAAAAGCGACACTCGGAGGCTAAAAATAAAGTTTAAGAATTGAATCGCACGTCTGCAGAAAGATAAAAAATTGCTACGTGATTTAAAAGTAATTTATGTCTTTCGTGTACATAATTAAATATTATAAATAAATTTAATAAATTACTTATATTAATTTTCATATGTTTATAATAGTTCATAATTATTGGATCGTTATTAACTTTATATTTAATATTTAGATCATGCTAACAATAAAAGTAACGTTTATATATAAAAAATATATAAAGTTCTTTAATTGACTTTAAAGACTACTTTAATTGCTCTTATTTGCGACATATAATAAGTTTTGGGCCATTCTGTACGTCTCTGTATAAAAATAACGTGAGCCGCGCGAATTTATCGCTTACATCCACCCACGGGCGATGTTTATCGTCGATTCTGCAATCTGCTGCTCGTTTTTGACCGCGCATGTTATTTATGCAAATTCAACTCTCCGCTTTAGGCCCCGAACGAATTTTGACGTCATTGTACCCCGATATTAATCACAAAAAGTTGATCACGAACGAGGGAAAGAATGAACGGTCTTTTCAGACTATTTTTCTCTCATTTCGATCCCTCTCGAAATCATTCCCTTCAACCCCTCATCTGCTATCTTTTGCATTATTTCAAACAGTTTTATTTTCCTAATATTTCTAACTATTATTTTTTCAATAAAATTTGCTTCTATTGGAACAAAGTAAAAATCTATCACGTTTTTCGTAATGCATTCTTCAATTATCTCTACACAAATTTTGTATTGTCTTAGTAAAAAGTCTTAATTAGATAGCTTCTGGATAAGACATCCGACTCGTTGATTTCAAGCATTTTAAGTGAAAGATACTTTCAGTTAATGTATAATTATACAAGCTTACTATAAAGTATCCCGGAAGATAAGAAGAATAAGCTTCGAAGAAGAAGATTCTTTTTATCTTCCGAAAAGATTTGGAATTAAACGATAATTAAGCGAGATTTTCACTCTTCACTATTACTGTCAAGAAGTCCATAAAAGAAATGCGAAAATAATTGGACGTAATCGGTGCTGCTCAGCATGCGTTTTACTTCGATAGTAATAACATCGTTGGAAGAAGTTATCGCACCGGGTGATTGCGCTAAGTGCTTATAACCCTCCGGGTCTCGCTCTATCATTCAGCGTAAAATTATGAACACGTAAGAGTAGCAGCGGACCACCTACGTCAGGCGGCGTTTTTCAACCTGCGCATGCACTTCAACCTGCGCCACGATGTGCCGATACGCCCGAAATGAATTCGAATGAGCATTACGGTATCGACGCGCGACGCCTGCATTTTTAACGTCTCTTCGTATGGTTCCTGTCTTAATACACGACGTTTCCCAAACCTGTTTTTCGAGTTCCATTGCGCAAACGGAATGCATGCAGCTCGCGCGGGACAAAGCTTTAGTTCAATTCGAAGATTTAAGCAAAATTCTGGAAAGCGAACCCGCTCCTTTCCTGCTCTCCAGCATTTGCTGATTAAGATATCGAAAATTTCTTGGAACGTACACTTGGATTCGTTAAAGCGAACACGGAAACAAAAAGTAACTGCCGTAGCTAAAAACTGCGTGTGGTAACTAAATTGCAGTCGTAATATATGGACAGCAAACATCTTAGCTGCGATACCTATTTCATTGCTGTCGTGACTATTTTCTAAACTACAGCAAACGTTTTGCTATAGTTTAGAAATTTATAGTCAAGACAGCAAACACAGTTTAGCGAATCATGATTAGCTATGGTAGCAAAACATTTTTTTTTCATGAAGCATTCTTTGGCGAACGAGAAAATTTTTTTTGCTAACAAACAAATTCGAGGTCGAAAAATTCATGTTAACATGTATTATAATCTTAATTTCACAGTAATTAAAATATCATATGTATTCTATTTGTATTAACAAATTAAAATTGTTATTACAAGTAAGAGCATTAAAACCCATCTATTACAGACGACAGGGGGTAATATTCTCAACGTTCTCCAGCCTAGCGCGTTCGCCAGATTTGCTTCTACGCAGCCATAAAATCATTTTGCTTTTAGAAGGTTTAAATTTATTTGCTCCCTACTGCGCCGAACGCATCGAAAACTTATGCTTCGACGAGAAGATCGAAACAAACTCGCAATTTTGTCGTTTGTAACATTAAATATCTGATAGTCTCTAAACATCAGTTTATAGTTTATACTTTCCTCTTAAATAAACTTTATACAATATATACATGAACAAAATATCAAATTGTTATTACCTGTTTTTGACAATAAAAGTCTTTCGATTCAATACGATACAAAAATTTGAAATATTTGTAGTTAAAGGATTAAAATCTTTGAAAATTTTTTAATAAAAAAAATACAAATCTTGAAAAAAAGTCCGAAGAAGCGAAATCGGGCGAAATCTTTCGGATCGTTTTTATTATCGATACTTAAAAAGATTCGCGCAAAGGAAGCCTCGACAAGATATTCGTGTTCTCAGCAGAAATATCGCCCTCGTATTTGGACCTAAGTGACATGCCGTGTAAGCCACTTTGAATTTATTATGCGATTTGGTATTCGATTCAGCATCGCGCACAAAAAACATTGTTGCACTACCGATAACATTCGACAAAAAGAAAAATAATTTTCAAGTTCGTCGAACTCAAATGTTTTTAATATTCAACGTTCATGACATCACTGAAGAAAAAAATAATATTGAGATCGATATATTCTTTAATTACGATTAACATTGTATTTAAATACAATAAAGTCATAAATTGCAAAACTGTAACAAAATAAAGCAACAATTTTATTTACCGGACAAAACTAACCCGTATTTCTTCAAACATAATGGCAATACGAAATCAATGTCATCCAATTCAAGAAGCATTAAAAATAAAAATATGTAAAAGATAAATTCGTAATCTTGCAAATAATACTATTATAACTAAAGCCATAAAATAATTAAATCATAAAGCAGAGAAATTTAATTTAAATATCAAAATCGTTGAAAAATATTTATTTATTTAAATCTAACAGCAAGACTAGTTAGAGATTATAACAAAATAGATATGCGAGAGCACGTTTCTAGAATTTATATTTCGTTTTGTTTTGCAGTTTATGACTCGTTTCTCATTCGTCGCATTTTCTGTGCATCTAAGGGTTAACTCTTTCCATTCTCCCTGAGCCGATCTCGCGGTCCAGCAAGCGGGATTCCCGTCTCGTTTCTCTCTCCTGTCGGCATTCCATCCTAGATCCCCCTGCAGTTTCTCGGCCTGCGGTCTAAGCAAGCCGCCACGCCGCTCGAGTTAAAACAACGACAAGGACTCGACCGGACGCAAACGATAAAGACGACGATGGCAATGAAACCGATGAAACGACAGCTTTGTCGAACGCGCGATATAAATGTCAACTCCTAGGATTAGACGAGGGAATTATCTTGGATGTCACTCTCGTGATACTTCGTTCGTAAAGTTACATGTCTATTTGCGAGCGACTATTGTGCGAGAAATCCTATTAAATTCTCGTTGATGTTCTATCAATTTTATAAGACCCATTTAAATATATTCAATTTATATATGATTGCATTATGTGCATAATAATTTGTAAATTAAATGCATCTAATCTTCTGCTGGCTTAAATATTTTATTTGTAAGTTATTGCGTAATAAATCAAATATGAAGTTAAAAATGTGCTAGATAAAAAATAAAAGAGATAATAGAAATTTTCATTGCTAAATGCATGAAATATATATAAATTTTAGAAAATATAAACTTCTTCTCCAAGATAGTAAACGTAAAAGATTGGAAATTTCAAGTAATAAATTAAAAATTAAATTATTATTTTATTATAAATATAAATAAAATATTTGTAACTGCCTAGATAATATTATTCTAATCATAATATGCGTAAGATGATTAAGATTCCATCAAATCAGATTAAAATTTTGCGAGACGTTTCTTTCTTTCTCCGTCTCCAAAAGGTCCCGACGTTGTGCATGCAAAAAAGATACGCAGGATTACGCGTGTCCTTAAATATCGCAGATCTTGCCGACGACACGTCACCCGAGGACACGTTGAAGAACGTAACGGCGAGGTCATCGCGAGTGACTCAAGATTACGACGCCAGATTCGAAGGCACGGAATCGAAAACTTGGCGGATTCCAGGATTACGTCGATGCAAGATCGTCTTCTTCCTTCTCTTTTTCGGCCGCATCGTTCGCATCAACCGGATTCTTCCTTATTACCGGGACCGCTGAATCCCTTATCCGGATGGATAATAAAAAGGACGATGAGCCCTCTCCGGAGGACGATGGGGCCTCCTACATACGGCCCGCGCTCTCTCACAGCCTCCAATGCAGGACCCACTCGCGGAACACTTTCGGGTAACGAATGCGTAACGAGTCCTCTCGAGAGTGCGTCCACCTTTGCATACCGATGCCCGGTCCTTCCCCCGTCCTCCGTCTCTTTCCCGCAGGTGTGGAATTTTTTCCTCACCTTCCTGAGCCGCAGGACACCGTCTTGGTCACACAGGAAATCTCGTAAACGGTCATCAAGTCGCCGATGTCATCACGAAATTCGCGAATGTGCATTACGGTTAGGTAATTTCTTAACTCGCGGAAATCAATACGCTATTATTGAACTATTCGGAAAGTAATGACTAACTCTTATTTTCAGGCACGTTTAACGTGTAACAATATAATAACGTAATAATGAATCAAGTTTAAGAAAAATGCTAACAAAATATTCGAACGATGATAGATCAATGATAGGATAACCTTGTTGCTAGAGAAAAAAAATATTCTGTAGATATAGATTATATCTATTCCAGTTTGTGTGAGCATAAGCGAATTATTTTATGGCAAATCCTTTAATTTCATTCAATGATCCTTTATTATTTTTTAAGAAACAAAACCAGTAAATTTAAAAACAGTTATCAACAAGCCACTGGGCTGTCTTCAGCTTTGTTGAATCTACCAGGACGATATATCCAGGATAAATTTTAAAACCTTGGTCGAATCTTTGGAGCATGTTTAATGAATTAAACACCCGGCACGAAAGGGTTAAATTTACTAAAGTCCTAAATTTACTCGCTAACAATATTCAGCGCCACAACCCTTTGAAAATCGGCAAAAAAAAAAAGAAAAAATGAACAGCTCGGACAGAACGAATGATCACCATGAGCGTGCACGCATCCTTCGGGTGCATCCTAAATCTCATCCAATGAGGAGTCCTCGGAACCTCGGGTAAGAAGTAGAGGAGGGAGATTCGAGAAAAAGAAGAGGAGGAGGACGAACGAATCGGTGCGAAAGCAACGGTCGCGAGCACTTCCTGCGCAACAAGAAGAGGGTCCTACGCGGCGCACCGCCGCGTAATTGAGGTCCTGTGGACCCTACGCGGACCGGCGGTGGGGGTCGCCCTATGTAAAGCCCTGGAAGCGATCAGGTCCAGCCCATCCAGCATCAAGACATCGTGCGTCTGGATTCGCGCCACCTCGAGGATTGTCGGTGTCGATTATCGTCCAATTCAGATCACCCGCAACGATTATCTCGGGGAGAGATAGTCTTTAAAAAGAGGGACCTTCGTCCTAGTGGAGGACGCTGATCCCTGACAACTATCGTCGGTGAAGAAGAGGAAGACAAAGACAAGAAAAACTAGGAGTACAACAGAGGGAAGATGAGAGTGAACGTGATATCGGTTTTTGTGATCCTTGCTCTAGGACTCGTTGATGCGGCTAGGAGGAGAGACAGGGTTACGACGAAGCCGTCGGCGTCGCTCGTCGGTAGACAGCTCGCCTTCGCTGGACAACCCGAAGGTCAGTGTCAGCGGCTTCAAGGTTGCGACTCTAAAGTTTTGCGAGAGGTTCGCGTATGACTAGTAGCAATTACAGAAAATTACAGAAATAGTTAACGATAACGTACACATACATGTAAATTCAGTCTAAGCTACAGAAAGACATAAAGATATTTAAAGAGTGCTCTAATTCTTAAAGTATTTTTAAAATCATTTTTTGATATATTCTATTTAATGTGTTATATTATATTTCTGTTTCAATCAAATATTTAATTAGAAAACTTTTTAATTTTCTATAGATTTCGTAAATTATATTTGCGTATAAATAAGTTATACATCACCAATTATCTTTTAGCATTAATTAGATAATTCGTTTCCTTAGTTATGTCAAATTTAGGCAAATATTGCTTATTTTGTCAAATATTGCTTTCACAAGTAAATTCGCAAAATAACATTTCTGCAGTTATTGCTTATTATTTACAAGTTAATCACTTTGTTATTTTTCTACAAAACTGTTACTATTTATTATTAATACCAAACCATAACTGCAATCACGCGCGAGCTAATATAATATCAAGTCGTCGTTAACGACGGCATTCACAACGAGTGTCTCGTGGATCAGAACAACTGCTATTGAATTTTAGAACTAGAGACCCTGTGGAACAACTTTGACAGCCACAAACTGAATACTCGTGCGGAGACCTGGAAAAATGACACAGGAAACGACAGAATCGTTCTCAGTGCCAGACAATACCCGGGACTTCCGAGCAATCCGGGCGAGATGACGAATGAGCTTCCGAATCCTATCCAGCCACCAGTGCAACCAGCACCACCGCCGTACAAACCCCCGCCGGGCTGCCATGGACCGAGGGGCCAGTACTCGAGCCCGAAGAGCTGCGCCGACTATCTAAATTGTTGGGATGACGTGGTGGTCGAGCAGACCTGTCCGGCTGGGCTGCTCTTCAACGACGTCGCCGGTTACTGCGACTTCGCGTTCAACGTCAACTGCGGTGATCGACTGCCTGCCACGCCGAGTGAGTGTGATCGATAATCACGCGGCGCGAATCGCTCGTTCACAGTTTGCGACGGTAATCGCGATGTCCAATTTAATTCTCCCCTAACTGCGATTTCGTTAATCAGTTAAGCGAGGTTTAAAGTAGAATTGTTTGAAAGGGCCGATAAGAAGCAAGGGGGCGGAAAAAGAGTGTTAATATTACTCTATAGTGACAATAATCTAAATACGCATTAAATTCTCGTTATCTTTGAGAATTGTATAAAAATGTCATTGAAGCTTTTCATGGAAGAGTTCGGTAATTTAAAAAAAAAAGAAAAATACTTTGTCTCTTTAGATTGATGATCTGAGAAATACAAATGAAAGGAATAAAGGTATAATTCTATTACTTGGCAGAACCACCATTGCCGGCGGGATCGAAACTATGCCCGGATCCGAATGGACGTTACAGAAGCTCGACCAACTGTTCGGAATTCTACGTGTGTGCCGCGGGCAAACCCGTCAAATTCAATTGTCCTCTCGGTCTGGTCTACAGTGACGTAAGAATTCATTTTAAAAAAAGCGACGCAAATGCTCGCCGAATTTTAAATTGTGGAGTGACGCCGCAACATAATCAATGCTGCTTAAAAAAGATCTCGCGAAATCTTGCTTTCAATTCTATCTATTTTTACTAGAACTAAAAAAAGCTAAGACGATATATCACTAAAGAAAAACAAATTAAATTTAATATCAGATCTTATAATTATCAACCATCCAAATATTATATAATAATCAAAAAAAATATTAAGTCAAAATTTTATCGTCTTTGAAAAATAAACAATATAAAAATTTCAAAAGATGTAAAAGTTAAAAAAATCAACTCTTCTGTATTTTATTTATGAATTCTTTTTATATTTTTTATATTACATCGATTTCAAAAACAATTTAATTATAAAATATTAAAATATATTTTATTATTTATAAATTTAATTTGTTTTACATAGAACATTTTGAAAAATGTTAAAACCTGATTGATGAATATGATCAATAATAGATTACTGAAATATATGTTTACTCTATTATTTCTAAATTTTAATTTGCATAAAATATATTTTATATAAATCTTTATAAAGAGAAAATTATATAATTATAAATTGTTATCAATTTCTATTGACTTTTTATTTTCATTGAAAAAAATTAGTATTACATATACATAGCCCCAGTTACGATTTTGTCTTTCAGATTCTAAACGTTTGCGACTATCAATACAACGTGGACTGCAAAGGCACAGCTACGCCGAAACCACTGAAACCTACACAACCGCCGACTCAATCTCCACAGCCGTCTTCCACCTATGCCCCTACCAAGCAGCCCACTCCTCCTTCTAAGCCACCGACTTATCCTTCGCAACCTCCGACTTATCCGCCTCAACCGCCAACTTACCAGCCTCAACCACCGACTTACCAGCCTCAACCACCGACCTATCCGCCTCAACCCCCGACATATCAGCCTCAACCCCCGACTTATCAGCCTCAACCCCCCACTTATCAGCCTCAACCCCCGCCTTATCAGCCTCAACCACCAACTTATCAGCCTCAACCACCAACTTATTCTCCGCAATCTCCAACTTATGCACCACAACCACCAACCTATCGCCCTAAACCACCGAGCTATCAGCCGCAACCTTACTCCGGGAATCTCTGGCTGAACAATGCCAAGTCCGATCCCTGGCAGCAGCGAGACCTGGCGACCCAACTGGAGATCGATAAAGAGTCACAAAAACAAGAAGTATCAACCGATAGTCCAGCATTAGGTGATCAGCCCACGCATGACGCGGTAGAAACTTCCAGTTTGACAAATCCTTGGACCCTATTCCAAGCAACATCACCCGAGCTAATGAGAACCCCGTGCAATAACGGCGACATAAACAAACTCACTGACACCTGCACCAAAGTGATAGTTTGTAGGGACAGCAGGCCTGAAGTGATAGAATGTTTACCGGGATTCTCGTATGACAAACCGTCGGATTCTTGCCAGCCTTTCAACGTTGCAATATGGTAAGGTCCTCTTTTACTCTCTAAAGCCCTTCATTTCTTGTGAATACATATTTAAATTTATTTAAAAGAAATAAAGTAGATACTATAGATATTGATAGAAGTATCTGAAGTAATGACTTACAATTAAACTAATGTGTCTTTTTTTCTATTTCAGCGAGCCCAGACTCCCCATTACTCCTAACGCTTTGCACTAAGGACGCGCATCGAACTTAAAGAAACATTTAAATCACCATGTTAATTATCCCCTATTTCTATTATCTGTACGATAATATTTAATTAAAACTTCAAGCAATAGCTAAAAAATTACTAGTAAGCAAATTTGAAAACAATTCCTCGAGGATAATAATGGAATGGCCTAAGATGAAATGAATAAGCAAGTGGAGATATGTCATTAATAATGTTTAGTATCCTACTCTGCAAGTTCTGCATTTACCCCTTAATGTACCATCCTACGAAGAAAGCGAAAGTTTTCGAATTTGTAAATAAATACAAGCTAAACCTCTATCTCTCTCGCACATACTTTGTTACTATCTTAATCCTAATTTCTCCAATCCAGTTCGCAGGCAAACATATAAGTAAATAAAAAATAGATTTCTAAATCTGAGAAGCTAGTCTTAATAGAAAATTGAGTTTCAGTAATTATTAATAATGAAATTAGATAAAATAGGGAAGAAATTATATTTTTATTGAAAATTTCTATCGACGGTAAACCATTCGCAAGATTCATGCAATCCAAAGACTTTATATTGAAGTCACTAGATTGCAGCACGCGTTCTCCACGTTCTCCGAAGGGCAAGGAGAGCGGAGCCGAGGATGGTGGCGGACGGGAAGGAGGTCGGAGGGATGCGTTAACGATCGGAGAGGAGATCACTCCGCAAGGAATTAGAGCGTGATTGATTTACGGAGAAATGTGTCGTCACGGAATACATCGCGGTCCTGCGGCGGCGTTAAAACGGCCGACGAGCTCCCACTGCTCGATATATCGGCACGTAATTGGAACACAACGCGTTTTTCTAGGTTTCTAGAGAGCGTGCATTAACACGTGCCTTCTCCTCCAATTGCCTCGGACGATCCTTTCATTTCTCGGCTAAACGATCTTTTGCGCCGTTTAGCAAATTTACTGGATCGTAACCGTAATCCGCGCCAAGTGGCTCGTCCTAATTTTCACATCTTCGTAAAACGAACCGTGATAATCTCAGCATTATTTCGCGTCATACGATTATTAACCCGTAAGTGCTACGCGTGAATTTTTGATGTAAATGCTCGCGTAGAAGTCAATTTGACCGACATTTTAATTTATTTATTATGTATAATTTATTTATGTATAATTTATTATGTTTAATTTATTTTTTATGTATAAACAAATTTTTTTATTTTTATTTATAATTATAAATGAGACATGTTTTAAACATAAAATAATAATTTTCAAGCATTAAAAATTAAAAGAAATCTATATTTTTAAAAATATTTCTTTATGTAATATTTTGGTTAGTAAATTCATAGAGCTTTCGTCTGAGTTAGTTTGACTCCCACACGCGTGCTTACAAGTTAATATACATTAATGACGATAAAATAAGAATTAAAGAACAAGTCTGGTCCGGACTTAAGATTCAATATACACAATTATTTCGAGTTCTGTTTATACAGACATTGAAATTTCCAACATTGACATGTTCGACGTTGAAATTCATGATATAGACATGATAAGAATATCTGATGTATACAGATTTCTAAACTTATAAATGTTTTAACGTGGATGATCTTCAGGTTGAATTTTAGAAATTTAAACGTTGAATATATCTACAAAGTGAATTTCAACATCGAAGATTTCAATGCCGAAGACTTTAATGCGCGGAAAAGCGCGAGCTCGAAGTAATATAATAAAATATGAGTAGGATATCATCGCGAATGTGATTTTAAACATGACATCATTATCGATAGCACAAGTTAATAATGCTAATTGTACAACGCTCACATTATTTCATTATTTAATAATGTTATATTACATAATCATTATACTGCAATTTATATAATTATGTTACTACGGTCGGCAAGCTTCAAGGCGAAGCTTCAATTTTTTATTGAGCAGTGAATTTCTCTCCTCTCCCTTTCGCTTTTCCCGTTTCCGGCGACGCATTGTCGGGAGAAGTCAAAGAGGGGACCACAACCGCAACGACCTTTTTAAGGCCTTTCCTCGCAATTGGAATTTCGCGCTTGGTCGCGCACGCGCAAAAAAAAAGATTGATGACGATGAAAATGTATTATCAAGGGAAGGAACCAAAAGAAATCAGATTCGAAAAGAAGGGGAAAAAGTTTGCTCGGATATCTCAAAATATTTTTCAAAAGCTTGTATCACGTGTACACTTAATGGGTTATAAAATTGAGACAGGTACTGGTTACTGTGTAACAATTATATAAACAAATTACTATATAATCACGCAACAATGTTGTATAACGCTGTAGAGTTGTAATATAACAATCATGTAACAGTCGCAAAACTGTACAGCAATAATGTAAATATGTAAATAATAACCGCGGGATTTTTGTCGCCGACGTTTCTACCTTATAAAGTACCCCGCAGACTGACAAATACAAAGATGATGAGAAACGTTTTGTAATTTTATTATTCAATGAAAATCGATATTCTCCCTCCCTTTAATGAAGAAAGTGTTTTGATCGTCAAACCGGATGTTTTGACCAAACAAAAGTTTGGCCGAGAGATCGTTTAGAAACGAGCGATCGGGTATCGAAAGTAATGGCCGGGGAGACGCCTCTCGTACGTTTCACTCAGACTCGGTGGCGCAAAACTTGATAATTACGTAATAATACGCGACGTTACGTCGGATATGAAACAGCAAAAGGTCCCGGTGAAATGTGAAAAGCGGAGTGGGAAGTCATTGAATATGCGAATGCCGAGAATGCAATTAAAGCATTACTCGAGAACAAAAATCTTGTATCGCGATAGGAAAATCGCTACCCCTGGTTAGAATAGCGAAAGTAACTGCCATTAGTGTTTTAAAGAAATAAACATGCTCTACTTTCTATTCCTCATTGTCCATATTACGATTCGAACTAATGTATTATACAAGATACCATTATTATTTTCTTATAAATAACAAGGACTATTTCTTAAAAGTTAAGGAAATCTTTTTGATAATGGAAAATAAATTAGGAATATCTTTGTTTGAATTTTTTAAGTCGATTTTAATCGATATAATGTTCTATCCAGTCATTGCGTTAATGAGAGGGCATTGGAAGATTTAAGTCATCCTGGACTAGATAGTAATGCCAAAGAGATATCACTTTCCCGCTGCTTTCTTATTGCTTTCCTACTGCCACACCCGGCTAGCGTACTTCTGCGAGAGCTCGAGAAAATGCCCGATATTAAGCCTAATCAATGTAAAACAAACAGTTGCAGAACATAACTGCTTAAAATACAATATACTGCCTGTGTATTTTTATCTTTGTCATTTGAAGTCTTTATCTATTCAATCGGCACACGATCGAGAATGAAGTGGAAACAAACAAAATGAAAATTGAATGGTGAACGTTCACGGAGGCATACGAAATGATTGCGATAACAATTCGCGATAGAAGGATAAGGGGTAATAGAGATAATCACGTAATTTGTATTACGGAAGGCTCGCCGGGGTCGAGAAAGGAAGGTATTTGCGAGTTGGCCGCACGACTACGGCGGCCTCGACCTTTCCGGAAAAGCTTGGAAATTACAGTCAACGAGCCCTGCGATTAGGCACGCGTGAAAGATCAACGATGTATTCCCGCCGCTCAAGCCTCTTGCACGTGCCGTGCAACGCGTATATATCGATCTCGAACAACCACCAGATATCGCGCAAACACACGGCTTACTTTCTTTCTTTTCATAGAAAACGAGAACATGCGTGTGGATTCGGAGAACAGTAATAAAC
This sequence comes from Aphaenogaster ashmeadi, assembly GCA_003063805.1. Classification (NCBI taxonomy): domain Eukaryota; kingdom Metazoa; phylum Arthropoda; class Insecta; order Hymenoptera; family Formicidae; genus Aphaenogaster; species Aphaenogaster ashmeadi. The sequence goes on from NJRQ01000141.1 coordinate 326,694, forward strand.
GAAAGCCTAATATTTCTATTATATAATAATTATATAATAATAAATTTGACATAAAAATAAAAAGGAGTAAAGATAAGGAAAGTACTGATATCGAAAGCATTTAAAATTGCAAAGACATTATTAGAGCAATATGAGTAGAATTTAATTATTATTAAGAAAGTAAAATTTAATTTAATTATTATTAAAATTTAATTATTAAAATAAAATTTCATTATTATTACTAAAAAACTAATTAATTAATAAAGAATTATAATTATAGATATGAGAGGGACTTTATAAAAATTTAGCGGATTGTTAGGTTTTAATATGTGGTAACCGATAGCTCTAAAATTAGCGCCTCAGGAGGGCGCGGGTTGATGGGTTCGCAAGAAAATCAACTTGTGTTCGTTACGAAATTTCTGTCGCGAGGGGAATCGCCTTTCTCTCACCTTAATGACTCCCAAAGGACAACGTCCTTTCGGCGACCGAGCTGCGGGACGACGCGTCGTTAAATGTTAACGTGGCTCGCAATCTTTTCGCACGGCAAGACTAAAGCTAACACAGCTAACATTACATAGAAGGATGATCTCCTTTTGAAATATTACCAAGTGCACCGATCTACAAACAATTTCAGCGCGAAAGGTCTCGTTGACCTTTCCGCTCGGATTTTTCGAGTCCGTATCAATAGCCGCGAGCTGCGAGTCGAGAGCCGAGCGCGTTCCGCAGGCAAGGAATTTATTCTATTTATACATCGTGATCGGAGCAATAAATAGAACATTATGCAAGTTCCCAGTTATAAAGCAGGTAGTACATAGCGTCGATGAAAAATCTTATTACATCGCTATATAGCAAGCATAACGTAAGACCTGCTATACAAAATCCGCCAGATACTCGCGCATGAAACGTGATCGACGAAAAATTTCATTACGTCACCACGTCACATGCAAATGAGATCTGCTGTCTTTCAGAGAATGCTGAAACGTTCACGTTTGAATATAATGGAATAACAAGTTGTCGCGTACAAGTAACGCCCATAACTTGTCGCGTCTATGGAAATGATATAAGCGATTCATAGCCGCAAATTCAAGTTTCAAGTAAATCTACAAATTAATGTGAGTATCGTATAAATATGAGACTAAATCTTATTTACACTGTTGGAAAATTTGTGTACTTTTGTGAAAAAATTTGCGGGTTAAAGTTTTTGTGTTAAGTAATTAACACATTCATATGTAAATTAAACACATGTCTGCTTTGTTATATAACTGAACTTAACAAATATAAAATGTAAAATTATTAAAATGATTTTAAAAATATGTTAAAGTAACACAATTTGCACGTATTTTTTTTTTATTAAATGTGTTAAAATTTACAGAAGAAGAGTGTTGATTTTACTTTATAATAGGGATGACTGCGTATTACTTATTACCATTCTTATATGAAAATAACATTTCTTATATGTTAATTTCATCATAAAAGTTATGTTAATTGTACACACAATTAACTTTAAATTACGATCAAAATTACATTTCTTTTTTGTTGA
>NJRQ01000141.1:335077-361526 GCA_003063805.1 Aphaenogaster ashmeadi
AGACTTTAATTAAAGCAACAGCATTTTTTTTCACTGTGTACACTGTTGCAATTATTAATCGCACAGAATTCGATTCCCACACTCCTACACGAAAAAAACGATTTTGCTGAAATATCTATAAATTTGGCTAGGTACAGATCTGAAAATAATTTTGTTAGACCATCAAAAGTAACTAAATAGGATGACTCAAGCATGATAATGATCTGCAAAAAGTTTTGATATTCTAGCAACTATTTTGGCCGTTCTACATAATTATTTTGATGACCCAACAGAATTATTTTCAGTTCTGTATCTGCCCAAATTTTTAAATATTTCAGCAAAACCATTCTTTCCGTGTAGACATCTCTCGAATTTGAAGTAAATAGTTCGTGAGCTTCACTCTTCCGCGTAACTTCCAAGAAAATGAAAAGACTGCAAGATTTTCGCCCGTGTTTCGTGCAACATTCGATCGCGGAAGAAACAACTCGTCTCGTCGAAGCGTTACGAGTTACGAGCAAACTCGTCCGCGCGTAGTTACGCGTGCGAGCTCGCTCGCGCGTGATCGTTCGCGTTCGTATCCGGGCCTTACGTCTGCAATTCCTTACGACCGCGTTGCGAACTAGAGCCTCGGGCCCTAGTTCGCAACGCGAGGTTTTATCGTCCATCTAATTCAAATGTCACGGAAGGATTGAGCAAAAGTTCAGAAAACACGCCAGATAGGAAAAGCCGATCGAACGACGAGAACGCGAGGTTTCTTAATTTCCAACTTTAGGATTCCGTATTCTGGACATTCTTTATGTAAGTGCTTGATCATCTAATTAAATCCATATATTTGATAAAATAACAATAAACGAATTAAAAACCGTTAAAATTGTAAATAGGAAAACCCGAACGACGAATGGGAATTTCTTAATTTCCAACGTTAGGAGTATTCTGGACATTCTTTATGTAAAGCATCTAATTAAATGCATTTGGTAAAATAACAATAAACAAATTAAAATCACAGAAGAGGTTTTTGTTTCGACTCAACTGGCCAGTTCTTAATTTAAATTAATATATCGCGAATCGCGACGTTTTTTCGACCATGGGTTTTGGTCTTTTCTAAAAAGAGTAGAATTAATTATAATGTAAAGAATTTGTTGCGATTAAAATTAAAAATCGTTGATATTGTTGTAAATAGGACTAGTATGGCAACGGAAGCCGATGAGGAAGGAAAAAAATATTGCGATTTCGCGTTCACCGCGGGAACAACCGTCGACTAACATCGGTGCCGGCCGGCCGGTCACAGTTGGGATCGCGAATCGAGGAGATAGCCGCGGAATATGTAGGGTGCAGCGAAAAGTGGTTCTCCTTGGGCTTCGGTGCCGCATTCCGGCTCGCATGCATCTCCTCTCCCGGCGGCAACGGCGGCTTTTTTCCGCGCCGCAGCTGCAACGTGGGCGACGTAAAACGGACACGCCGTTACGGATCCGCATTACCGCTAAGTGCCATCGCACTGAACATCCTAAGGCGATGACGTGTCCGCCAGTTACATTTACGGTCATTCAAGCATAAACGAGACGCACGCCCCGACATTGAGGACTTATTTTCAGAAGACTAAGGCCCTGCGCACAATGGAGGATTATTAGATATTAGGAATAGGAATTAGAGTTTTAGAATCAGTTTTCTCAATGAACACTATAGATAAATAATAAGTTATGTTGTGTGTTTCGTATAACACATTTATGTCTTATATCTTATTAATATCCATTGTGCGTTATGTTCAATATTCATTGAGGAAATTAATTCTAAAATTTTAATACTTATTCCTAATATCTAATATTCCTCCATTGTGCGCAGGGCCTAAAGTCTCATGAAACTCCTAATTTTCTGTAGTGCCTGTATGTCACATATTCGTGACGATCAAAATTTTCTCCTATTTCTCACGCATCGTATCGAGGAGCAGAGGCGTAGCCAGAATTTTATTTCGGGTGGGGGGATTTTTAAAAAATTCAAATCACAGAACAACTCTTAACTTTTTGAATTAAATAAGATAACAATATTCGTTTAGGACATTTTCTTTAGACCTTAAAGCATTTACCATTTCATTTTTCTCTCGGCTTTCAACCTTTTATTTTCATATTTTCATATTTGGTTCCAAAGTTTTGGGGAGGGATTTATCCCCCTAATCCCCCCCCCGGCTACGCCACTGCCGAGGAGATTAAATTTTGCTCCATGATCATAATTAAAGCTAATTTCTTAATACATTTATGCACGCAAGATACGGAGCAAAATGCAAATTAAATAAGTGGATCAATGCTGTACACGAATGATGAAATAAAATTCTGGAAAAATATTTAGTACACACGAATGTATGTACACGGAGAAAATTTTATATTAAAAATTACTATGTATGGCAGTAGCCATGGACTATTGCTGGAATTATAAAAACTTTTACTATGTAAAACAATGAAAAACATAGTAAAAATTTTTATAATTCCAGCAATAGTCCACGGCTACTGCCATACATAGTAATTTTTAATATAAAATTTTCTCCGTGTACGTATATGTACTAATTTTATTCTATAATAAGCTGCTACACGCAAACAGATTTTAATTTTTCGATATAATGTAATAACCAGTTTTCCGTGAAATATTTCATAAATTATAATTGAGAGAAGAAGATTAGAGAGATTGTGGAGATTCAATCCTGCGAGCGCGAGATGTGCAACAATTATATCCTTACAAAGATACATAAGGAATAGGAGCGAAAGGAGGCAAGGAGGCGTAATCCCGAAAACAACGAGCGATATCTCGGTTCCGTTCTGAATGCAGCGAGATTGCATGATCGACCGGCTGATGCACTCATCGCGCGAGGAGTCCTCCTTTCTATTTGGAAGACATTGTTCGCGCACGAGATCTAACGGTTTCACGGCGCTATGATACGTGATAAACACGATGTATGTACACATATGTACGCGATATCTCACAACTCATCTTCACTTTAGTGACAGATTGTCTAAGAAATTTGGAATTGATTTTTTTCCAACAAAAATATTAATATATTAAACGAAGTGTTTGTATAAACGACCGAACTGGCCAAAATTTATTTAGAAAGTCATCACGACATTTCGACCATGGGTTTTGGTCCTTTTCAAGTGATCTAAGTCTAATGCATCTCAGACATGTATGTTACACAAAATATCAGAACAGTAATGCATTTTTACCCCATGAAATTATCCACCTAACATATTAAGTTTTCGTAATTAATGAGCGAATTAAAAGAGAAAATAGATTTATGTTAAAAGTTAAAAAATCAGTAAATATAATCTTCCTCAAGTTTTGTCCGAAAAAAATTCGGCTCCAAAGCAAAGTTGTACTTAAAAATTTATGATTTTATAGTATCATCTTATAAACTATATGCATCGTGTAATTACTTTGAACATTCACGAATGTATCGACTACAGAAATATTCTCTAAATATGTGATAGTACTAAATCGGTCGATTTTATATTTTTCTAATTTTTTCTCAGTCTTAATTTTTCGCTATCAAGAAGATTACGTTTATTCCACTTAAAATTTTCCTTTAAATATATAATTATGTATTTATATTCAAATTCTAAGAACGTCTTACATTCCACAATACAACCACGATGACTCATAAATGATTGAAAAATGCTAAAATTAAAAAGTTTAGCCAAATTTTGATTCGCGGACATTTGTATTAATGTGGAACTATGTTTCAAAAATTGATATTTCCAAACATAAAATCTCAGAGCTCATACTGAGTTAATGCCATTCATTTAGTTGAATTCTGTAACATCTTCGTTTTTGATACATTTCGCACGATAGGCGATATATACCAATTTTTAGACGCAAGGCAGTCTCCCTGCCTGTCTACAGTCGATGCAGAAAAGGCGTGCGAAACGAGATACAACCGGAGTTCGAGTCCGAAAACTAGGTGGCATTTAAAAGTCGTGACGCGCGCAACGTCGCGTCGCGTCGCGTCGTCGAGGAAGAGGGAAAAGTGCTCTCGAGAGCGCATCGCAGAATAAAAGAGTCGCGGAATCCACGCGAAAGAGAAACGGCGGATCGACATAAGAACACGGGCATCTGGCTGAATTCGAAATCGCATGTCGCACTTTCTTCAGAGTGAAGCTAATGTACACGATGTAATTTCTGGCCAAAAAATAGAAGAGAGATTAGATAATCGATTATTTCTATATTAAACATAGTAATTAATTATAATAATATTTCTTTTTTCCAATTTTTGTAACTTCAAAAAATTTTATGGCTCAGGAGTCAATCACGTCTTATTCCGAGCTGGCTTGTTTTTTAACAATAAACCTTCCACCGCCGATCAAATGACCGTTTTTAAACTTTTGATTAACACTAAAACTACCACCGCCGGTCAAATAACCGTTTTTAAACTTTTGATTAAAAATTCTGCATTCAATGTTATCGCTTTTCCTCAATTGACTTCACAACTTTTTCTTAATACACATATATAATCCGGTTCGGTAGAAATAAGTATATATAAATTGTCGGTAGCTTTAGTGTTAATACACGGAGAAAATTTTATATTAAAAATTACTATGTATGGCAGTAGCCGTGGACCATGCTAGAATTGTAAAAAATTTTACATTTACATGTTTTCACAAAAGAGTTTAATAATTATTAATATAATAACATAGTAAAAATTTTTATAATTCGAGCAATGGTCCACGGCTACTGCCATACATAGTAATTTTTAATATAAAATTTTCTCCGTGTACATTTACATCGAGAGTGCATTCGCATTTGAAAAACGCAAACTTAAGACAAATGCATCGAGGAACAATATAAGGGAATACAGGCGGGAACCTTGAAGTGCGGCGCGGTGGACACTTTTCATTGAAATTTCATCTGTGGGAAATCTCCCGGCCCGATCTCCTCGTGTCCGACGCAAAGGAAACGCGAAATAGCGAATGCAAGTCGCGCGCGTGCAAGGAGGAGCAGCCGGCCAGCCGGCTGATTGGCATTCGCGGTGTATCACGCACGTACGGCGAGGGACAAAACGCCCGGAGGAAGGTGTCTATGCACGAGGAAGGTGTCAACAACCTCTTGCGGCACTCTCCTCCACCTGCGCTTTTTTTCACCTCCCACGCCGCCTCGCCGATGATTCCTTCGCGCCGCGATCCATCCGATGAGCTCCTTTTAGACATCGCCTTAATGCAACGCATAATCGATCATTGCGAAAGGACTCGATTAAATTTTTCATGAATTAACAAGTGTGAGCAATTAAATTGCTTCATCAGTGATCGCGAGGACTTTCTTTAAACATCAAAAATTGTGTAAACGCGAATCAAATTTTTCATGAATCAAAGGAAACGACTATTTTATTCCTTGAAAAGTATCCTGAATGCTGCCTAAAAGTTATATATTAAATTGTTGAATATTAAAAAATTTATACATGACCAAGAACTTGAAATTTAATATAATCTTTTAAATATGTAATAATTAATATATATTCCAAGCGTGTTCTATTTATAATTAAAATTTATAATATTTGTAATCTTTAGTGATAAATTTTGTTATCACATCAACTTTTAATTACCTTTCACATATATCACACGCTAGTTATCTTTCGTTTTAAAGACATAAATTTGTAGATTCATAAAACTATTTCGATTGCGACATAATTACGTTATTTCCATAAGAAATTATGCGAAAAAATGCAAGTTTAATCCCATAAAATTCCTTTCATGCATAAAAGCAGTTCTTTCTCGGAATTTATAAATGTCTAAAAAAATCAGACATTTAAATTAACCAACTTGGTCTCCACGTGAACAACATATACATATGCTAAAGTTCACGTCTGCATTAATATGATAAAGTTCAACTGATCAAACCTCACTTCGGCATTTCTTCAGAAATCCTTTTGACTAAAATAAATTTCTGACTAAAATAAATTACAAAACCTCAGGAAATTTAATAAAAGACAAGTAACACTTTATCTCAGCCTAAACTTATCGATCGAAAATTAGTCCATCATAATTTTGTCGATTACAATTTAAATTAACATTTTAATATCTCTCAATTTAACTTTACTGACAAAAATCGATTTCAATCGCGATCGCCACGTTGCGTAAGATCTTTCATATCTCTTCAGCGTTCTTCGACCTAATTTTCCGATCGAAGCTACAATTGCCTTCGCAACCTTTCACAACTCCCTCAGAGTATCCTCCGAAATATTTGTAATAAATTAAAAATCGCCTTTTGATCGTCCTAAAGTTATGATCAGTCTAAAGTGCTTCGTTAGATCGTCCTTTGGACGTGTCATCGTCCGCGAGTCACGCGATCGTGCGGAGACGGTACTTGCGGGTACAGGCGCGGATGCTGCGGAGGATCCGTCGAAAGCGAGGAGCACCTCACTTTCACTCCCGCGTGCGCGATAGATATGCCGCGGCAGATGCCGACAGATAAAATCGCTAAGTCGGCAAAAGCCAGCGGCGCACGATCGTCCATCCTCTCCTCCTCCGCAATAACGCTATTATGCAAGCCGCCTGGGAGATGTTACCTCAGCGTGTTGCCAGAAGCTGCCGACGCACTGAGCGCGAAATCGCTAATAGAAGAGGATGAACGTTCGGAAATTAAATTTCACGCCGCGTTACCGAAGAAAAAAGCCACGAAACACGCCTGCGCGAGAGAGCGGGCCGATATTTCGTGGATATTTCTTATGAAAGTGACGGAGATTTATTGCCCTGCTAATCCTTATTAATGTACCGTTCCACAAAACATATTCCGCTGAGAGAAAAAAAACATCGTATCTCGGAAAATTAAGCGAAGTATATAACATAATTATGAAATAAAAAGAAACAAGTGATGAAAAAAGATACAAGAGAGTATCCTGAAAGATACAGGAGATACTTTGTAAAAGTCACATATATGCGTGCAAAGGAAAAAAAACTTTAGTATACTTCACAAATAAAGATTCAAGATTAGGCATAGACAAAAAAAGCAGTTTCGCAAATACGTCGAATGATGTATCGTCGAGGTAAACAGCTTATTAATCAGTTTCCGACTTAAGTTTCTTCATGGCGCCTTCACTTCAATTATATATATTAAACGTTCCGTTCTATTATCGATCGCTATGAGAAAACCCCCTCGACCTTCGACAAGATTCCTACGAGAGAAGGATAATTCGCGGGACAGGAAGAAATATGAAAGAGGCGCGTCGACCAACGTGTAAAAGGGCGGCGCCAGACTATGCGCGTTTTACGCGAATATTCGTGATTCGAGTTATGTCATCCTTGTTGTTTATCAAATGATAAACAAGGACGAACGATGCTCGAATCACGAATATTCGCGTAAAACGCGCATAGTCTGGCCGCGCCCTAAGGGGGAATCCTGCGGAAGGACGACGGGTCTTGCTCAAAAAAGGAGAGAGGCCGGACGGAGCCGAATATTAATCGCACGCATCCTTGGCACGTTGAACACGTAATGCCGATCAGTATACCGCAATAATGCACCGAACGCGACGCAACATTACCGTTATCCCGGCGAGGGTTCGCCTTTTTCGTCGTCTCGGAACATTTCCTTTCCGCCGACGTCAATCTTAAAAATGTGCCTCGCATTTCATTCGAAACACACGCGTCGCGCGGTGTTTCTTCCGCTTCTAGAAACTCGCGCACGCGTTTTACATTTTGCTTGAAGAAAAATTGAAGCAGAATAAATGAATAAACTCAATGCAAAAATTAAAAATCCAGTAGAGTCCAATTAATCGATTGATACAAAATGCGATAGAAATTTATGCGAAGGCAATAATTTCTTATTGCTCTACCGATGTCATCATGGAAAGTGAAGAAATTCGATTTAACGTCGAAAACGTCGAAATGCACATGAAAATATCCTCGGAGCTGCGGCGAGGCAACTGGTGGTCGTTAACTTGGAATATAATACTGTCTACGGTCCGTATAGGACGTGAAAGTTATCACCGGCGCCGCGAAAACTCGCTCGGACGGCTGGAAATCAAATCGCTTTTACCGGAAGTACCCACGATGATAACGCGTATGAGAAGTCTATAGAATGCGCATACGGTAAATGCGTCGCGCTTTATCGGCACTTTTAGTCAACTGTGGCTACCAAATCAAATTTTTCGAACGGTAAGAAAGATAATAAGATAAAAAGGTATTAAGCAATAAATAATCCGACGATAATTGAACTTTGCCGGTAAATTAAAATTTAAAAAATGTACTTGTATATATTTAATTATTTGTATATTATATTATTACTTTGTACATTTATTTAATTATTTATATATTATATTATCATTTTGTACATTTATTTAATTATTTATATATTATATTATTATTTTGTACATTCATTATATTAGATTGAAAAATAACAATGTGATTTTAACATGATATTTCTTTCATATAATGTTTGTTTTATTGTTATTATTTCATTATTATCATAGTATTCCAACTACGGTATTATCACAAGATACAAATTATGCGTGGAATATACTTTGGCAAGAAAAATACTGTACACGCAGAAGTCGCGTGTACAGTACATGCTCATTACTTAGATTCGATAGCCAGTAGCCATTTATTGGGCGAGCTTATAAATCTCGCACATGCTCGTTACCTCACTCGGGCAAACGACGGTGGCGATGCGATTTTATTCGAGAAACTGGATTAAACGGAGCGAGAAAGTTCCGTTGTCGTTGTCGTCGTCGTCGTCATCGTCGTCGAAAGCGTCCTGCATTAACATGCGTGTCTGCCTTGGATCGAAATCGTCCTTGGTCTCAACAAGAAACATGCGTATCGATTCTCGTTCTAAAGGAATCTCGAAAAAATACTTCCATTGATACCGTCAATTTAGAATTGCATAATGTTCGATAAAAAGTACAAAGAGTAGAGGGGGATCTAAATATCCACGTAATAAGATAGAATTTCTAATAAAATAAAATAAAATTCAATAAAGCAAATATATTGTAGTTTAAAATTTTATTATATTTTATATATTGTTATCATTTTATTATCGTTTTATATTATATTATTATTATTTTTATATTATTTTATATTATTATATTGTATTTTATTTAATATATAATTTTCCAGAAATGTAGAATTTTCTCTTTATATGTGATAAGCTTACGCATATGAATATAATTCTATTTACATTTTATATTTTCTTTTTATAAATAGTGTAAAATTGTCACAAACTGAAAGTCTTTTCTTTCGGTAAAATATCTTCTAATCAAGTCTATACAAATTTTATAACTGTAACTTTATTTCTCACGTTCCAACTTTTTTCTAATTCCTTCCTTCCGATCTTAAGACTTTCCTATATGACGAAATAACTCGTCCACTGTCGCGAGAAATGGCGAAATGCGTTGCAAAACCCGTGCAACTTTCTTACGTGACGAATCGTAATAGCCGTTGGAAATGTAAACGGATGGTATGAGTGAGCCGATACGGCGTGATCCGATTGATCGATATGCGACCTTTCGTAATATTGCAAAAACTAGTTCTTATAGTCTCTGAGTTGAAAAAGCGCCGCAAGAAAAGGCGATTTTGTATAAATTCCGGGATAATAGATCTTAGAAAATACATCATTTTGTATAAATAACGAATATAATACATTTGAAATTTCCGCGTTATCAATCATATCTTCAACGAAATCTTAATTATATGAATTATTCGTGCCTATCGCTACCGAGAAGATCGTAATCAGTAAACGTAGAAAACATAATCCCGTTAGTTTCTAGATGACGTAAGTATATTTTTACGCTTTTCAGGAAATGAAAAGTCTGAATGAGAGCTCACTAAAAATTTCTAGCGTTTTAAGCAAGGTATAATGTCTAAAAATATGAAAATTGGAAACTTATAAAAATATTAATAATCAATATTTTAATTAAAAAATATTTGTGTGATCAAAAAATACACAAGTAGAGAATTATAGGAATTATTTAAAAATAAAAAAACCGGTAGGACTTGTGCCACTTGAGTTCTTTTCAATTGACCATTTCATTGCGATCGTATCAAAATACCGTTAAAACGATTTCTATATGAAGAACATAAATCAATTTCGCCAACAAGGAAACAACGAAACGAAGAAAAACACGAGTCGAATTCTATCTATGTATTTGTGCGCCATTTTTGTGACTTTTTTGCGCACTTTTTTGCGTGTTACCGCTTGTTTAATATTTTTTTTCAAAAACTATACTTCGTGAATTGTGAATTAAATTCACATAAAAGGATTGTGAATTAAATTTACAGCGTTTTTTTCCATACGAAATATGTAGATACTTCTCTTAGCACACACATAACTTGTTTTTGCAGGTTAATCGTGGTAGTGTACTCAACTTTCCGAGCTAGTAGATATTCAGTTTCTTTTCACTTCCCTGAAAGAATAGCCCTACGCTCATTAATGCCCAAAAATGGAATACGTGATCTTATTTTATAAATTTCCGAAGAAAAGACATTGTATCAATATGTTACAAGATATGTAAAATTTGAAGTTGAATTTTAAAACGATACTACAACGAGAAGAAAAAAGACAAAAGAAGTTTAGGAAGGATAACGTTTATTTAGGAAAGGAAAACTAGATTTAAGCAAGAAGGTAGAATCAGGCAAAAAGGAGAGTTGAATGGAGGTAAATTTCTACTTTCGTGCACGCGATGTTAATGTAAATTCCAAACTTTTACTCCTGTCTTGGCGAGAATGATTATATACCAATTGTGACGAAAACATCCAAACATGTACACCATACTTTCGATTAAAGAGATTTATGTGCACATTTTCATATTTATTGTTATTTATTTAATCACAAAATATTTAAAATGCAATTAATATAATTAATATAATTATAATCAATTTGTAAGTAACAAAATTAGTATTTTTCCACAAGTATTGAGTCTAGAAAACATAGTTTCAATAGAATTAGATATCTCTTCCTCAAATCCACATTTGTTTAAAATATCTTCTTATAAAAAAAAGATATTAATAAACACTGAAAAAAAATACTGTTGCTTAAATTAAAGTCTACGTCACGGGCTACCACAAACATAAATAATTCATTCAATTGTATTATAATTGGACCAAATATTTAGATTATTAAAAAAATAACCTAGATATTTGATCCAAAGTTTTTTTTCTGTGTACTTTTGAAGATATTAGCTCTTATCAAGAGTTCTTACCGCTTCTTTAAAAAATGTCTCACCTAGTATATAAATTCTATATCAATGCAACAGTGTCCGGAACGCAAGAGAGAGCATAATCGGACGATTGCCCGCGTACCTTCTTATAACGGATTTATACGTCTCGTCTCGGACGAGATCCCGAAGAGGGTGGTGTCTCGGCAGGATGACTCACGCGACTGAGCGCGCACGGCCTTCGTCCCTACCCCGTTATTTCGTATCGCGCCGCAGACTGCCGTGACCTTACGATTATCATTGTAGCCACGTATCACAGCCGCGTATGTATAATTATTATTATAGCCACGAGAGCCGACCGGTATTCTGCAAATCGCACGACCATGGCTGGCTGGCGCACGCCGACTGCGTACGAAAGCAGTTCGACGAATTTATCGATATGCAAACGCGTCTCCCGCCTTCTTCTCACGTAAGATAATTAACGCACATATTGCAAATAAAAATAAAATTTTCTGCCGCTTCATTCCTGTGAATAACGACTTAGATCTCTTAATCACTTCACTGGTGGACCCGAAATCAACGTTTTGTGCCAAAACTGGTGAGAGCAAATAATTCGTTTTTTACATGGAAGCTTATCTATTAAAAGTTTTTTGTGTCGCTGATGACGAATCCAGGGGGTCGATTGTGTATCTCAAAACTTAGTGAAAATCACAAAAGTGAGCGAATTCACTAGAATATTTATAATTTCATTGGTCAACACCTAGTGAATTCGCTCACTTTTGTAATTTTCACTAAATTTTGAGATACACAATCGACCGACAGGGTCGAAATTTCAAAATTCAAAATGGCGGATCTAATATGGCGGCTTCAAGTGGCTAACTTTGATATTTCATTATGGATATGTATCAAACTCGGCATGTGCATGTTTTTTCGGTCACTGATGACGAATTCAGGGTCGAAATTTCAAAATTCAAGCGGGGTATTTTTTTCGCTTTCGAACTGTACTTCGGCTTACCGGCTCGAAAACCGTTCAAAGAGAGCATTTTCGGGCGCCATATTAACTGAACGATGGCAAATTTGTAGTTCCTATTCAGCAACCCAAAAAACTCTAGGATACCAATTTTTATCCAGATCCATCGAAATTTATCGGAGTTATTCAATGTGCGCATATATGCGTCATTACCAGTTTTGGCACGAAAATTTTAGGTGTATATATGCGTCATTACTAGTGAACTGGTTAAGCTAATCTGTCGAAAAATTCTCCAAAGGTTCTCTGGAGCGTAAACGTGCTGAGATACCTCGAAATAAATCCCGATTTTTTTCTCAAGAAATACAGATTCGGGCTAAGACGATATTTTATGACTGCGGAACAAGCGAAAACTTTTTGAGCTTTCTTTTGCCTTTATCTCAAGGAACGACCGTAGTACATCAAAGTTCTTTTTCTCGCTTTCGGCGCGGAATTTCGCGACTCTCGAGAGGAACAAAGCATCTGGAAGATCGCGAAAACCTGGCTGGTTATTCTTCGGTATATTCGATACGAAAACCTGGCTGGCTCCGAAACTGGTCGCGCGGCTGGCAGCAGATAACGCGGATGCAAAAAAAAAAGAAATGGGCATTAAGAACCGAAAGTTATTTCAACGATTTGAGGATTCGCCAGCGAAAGGACGGAGGAGATGTCGCGAGACTTCGAATAATATTTTCAGAAGAAAGAAAAGGAGAATTTATTTCAGTAACAGATTCGATATTGCAGCTAGGACGTAAAAAAAAGAAATTGTAATGTTCATTTCTACCAATGTAGACCAACTTCAATCTGGGTCCAATTCACTCCTTTTTTTAATTCTTAAAACTAAAAAAAGAAAAGAGTATTTATTTCAGTAATAGATTCGATATTGCAGCTAGGACGTAAAATAAAAGAAACTATAATGTTCATTTCTACCAATGTAGACCAACTTCAATCTCGGTCCAATTTACTCCTTATTTTTTTTAATTCATAAAACTAGAAAAAGAAAAGAGCAAGTTAAACCGAGACCAAAGTCAATCTACATTGGCAGAAATGGGCATAAGTTGGTTCTCTTGAACTTCGCTTTAAAACTTAAAATTAAGTAAAATAAAATTTATTTTACTTAATTATTTCAGATTATTATTTATATACGTGTGTGTTTTATATTTTTTTAATTTCTTTGTTTATCTAGGACTTTCAAAAATATGTTCCCCTGGAGATACCTTTATTTACCACGCTCTTTTCGTGCGGTGATTTCCTTCATTCAAGAATTTGAACAGGACAGCTGAGGCTGACAAGAATGGAAATACATCGAATACTCAGTGTGTGTGGCATTTCGTTTCACAAATCTGCCTCATAATATAGAGAAAGAGGAAAAGAGTAAGAGATAGGGAGTCGAAAGAAAAGAGAGGGGTAGCATTATAGGGAAAAGGAAGACAGAAAGTCTTAAAGTGAGAGACGGGAGAAAGAGAGAGAGGAGACAGAGAAATACGAGAAAAGTAGAGAGGTGCACCTCTTCTCGAGGTGTCCGAAGGAGGAGGTGGTAGCCATAAAAAGGGGGGAGAGGGACCTATGACACGTGACCAATGACTTATATAAAGGTGGCGAACGACAGGGCCCAAACACAGAGTTCTATCTCTCGACGCAGCGGAGGCGGTGTCCTTAAAAGTGCCTGTAGAATTTTTTTCCGTTAATTTTTCGTTCGCCTCCGCGTCACACAGTCGACTTTTTCGTTGAACCATGAGGACGTACTACGTGATAGCCGCCATACTGATCGCCGGTACGTAAACACAGACCAGCCACCACCAGAGGGGTATAAGGGTGGTGAAGTTAAAATGGGCCGGTTAAATGCGGAAGATCGCGAGTGAGACGCGATACTCTTCGAACAATGAGAAAGTGGAGATTTCATCGTTAGTGTGTGAAAAACATGCGCGTGTGGTAGAGTAGAGCAAGTGCGCCCTACGTCGAGAGCAGGATATAGGGACCGAGTCCTGCGCCAGAATCTCGCCGCATCGAAGGATCCGCGGAGATAGTCCTTGGAAACTCTTCCGAATACGCGATCGCGATCGTTCGATTCATGTTCGCGCGTTCGCATGTGCAAGTTTTCCATTTACGAATGATACTTCTCTCTCTTCTTCTTCCTCTCCCTCTCTTTCTTTTCGTCTATTGTAATCTATTAATTTAAATCATTATTCGTTAAATATTAATTCATTATTATTTTATTTTCCTACAGTCAAATTTAATATCATTTAATTAACGATGCCACAACGTAATCGCACATTTCAAAAGATACATTTTAAAACAGAAAGATTTATATATTCTTAAAAGAGAAATTAAAATATATAAAAGTTATATGTAAATGTGTAACCTTTTTGAAGCTAAAATAATATGAATGTGTTAAAATTAAATTTGAATGTGTTAAAATTAAAATTTTCTAGTCATAAAAATAAAATGTTTTTTATTTGTGTGTACGCATAATTATAATATTAAACAGATACATAAATTCATTTTTTGCTTACATATTTCTTGAATATGCAAGAGAAATGCAAAAAATAAAATGCTAGTATGCAAATATTTAATAACAAAGTAATTTAATTAAACCGTAATCACGATTGTATACAGTACATTTATAATAGTATCACTCTATACTTCGAAAAATCAAATAAAGAAATATTTTCTAAGATAACAGATAGCTGTATCAGTGTCTATCAAAATATTTTAAAGGAATTATTTACAATTTTCTCTTTATATTAATTAAATAATATTATGTTTATCTTAGAAAAATTAATTTATTTCACAGTAAAATCGCGAATAAAGTTTAATTGCTTTTAAAAATGCTAAATTTCTCGACACATTGACCTCCTTGCAATCGCATTAATGAAGTACTATAGTAATTAAAAATCGCCCCCGGTCTAAAAAATTTTCCACGCTTTCTTGCCACCGCGGCATAACCTTGGCCCAGATCTTGACCCTCTTTTTCGTTCCTTTCTTGCCAATGGAAAATTCAAGGATGCGATTAATCACGACGAAAATTATTCCAAAACTTCCCCGATAATGTAAACTAATATCAAATTTTTCATATATATAATACCGATTTTCCGTAAATATAATCAACTGTGGCAAGAATTTAATGGAAAAAAAAATTTTAAGAAATATATACGAATAATCTTATATATGTATATTATCGAGAAAATTATTAAAAATTATTAAAAAATAATCAAAGAGGGAAATATTTATATTTTCAATATTTAATTTTATTATAATATATATATATATATATATATATATATATAATTCATGGATCTATAGCATAAAAAAATAAGAATTTCTTTATGCAAAGGTTGATTAAATCGGCTAGTTATTGAGAGGAAACTTATACTTCAATCCTTTAGTGAAAACATGATATTATAAAGAAACTTGTATCGAAATCTTATATGTTAGGAATTTTCTTTCATAAAACGGAAATTTTCTCTCATTATACTTCATGCAAATGTATGTGATGAAATATTTAATAACTGAAGTATGTAATCGATTATTACGTATCGTGTATTAGACTCCCACGTAAGACACATTCATAATGAAACTTTCATAGTCAATATTATAGAAAGAGAGAGAGAGAGAGAGAGAGAGAGAGAGAGAAGAGAAAGAAACAGAACATATGGTAACCATGGAAAATTAACAAGAAATTAAGAAATCTTTAAAATAGTTTCTTAAAAATCTTTTCAAGGAAATTCAATTTTTTGATAAACACACATATTTTGAACATCTTTAAATTTATATTTCTTGGCTCTCTTTAACATCCTGTAACTCATTGTCTTTTTCTCGTTTAATGTTATTGAATATAATAACAATTCTCGTGGTCTAATTGTAGAATTTTCATACTTTTTCATACTTAGCATGCAAATCGTTTTAATATATAAATCGATACTTTATATAACCATCGCATACTTTAAACAAGTAATTATATAACGACCTAATGCCGCACATTTTACAAAACGAGTCGAACGAAACTGGGACGGGGCGAGGAGGGGCCCTGTCTGCGGTCCCCTGGCCGATGAATATTTCGAAGTCGCTTTCGGGACCGGTCCTGAGGAAAACGAAAGTGAATACAACTTCACGCAGACGCATTCGTATACTTACTCGCACTGGGGCTTGCGACGTGAACCGGGTGAACGGGATGCTGGGAGGGCCCAGTCACGAGCGGCTGCGGCCGGGGTCTGGCTGCGGGCCCAAAGTGAAAGCGCCCGGCGAAAGTTACCGTCCCGCACAGCCCCTTACATAAGACATTTTAACTTATTCAGGCGTCATATGCCGCGTGCGCGCGCGCGAAAGAAAGAAAGAGGCGTAATTAGGCGCAATTAATATGGACCGATATGCGCGGTATTTCTTGGAAGAGGAGGAGAGGGGGGTCTTATTTATCTACCCCCGGTTTTATTCTCCTAACGTGATGTCGATACGTTTCCTGCTACACCCGCCATTTTTTTCACGATCGTCGCTGTTTAAAGGGGGAATGGAAAGAGGAAACCGGAATGGAGGCTCTCTCTCGCGGCCGGCAGTTAATTTTAGCCTGCGATTTTCTACGGAGAACGGTGCTATCGAGCTAAAGGCGGGGTCGCTTTTAACCGCGATCCGAGAAACTCGACGTAGCAGCTCAATACGAAAGTAGAAGTATCTAGTATTTTTTCTGATTTCCTGGGTGGAAATACAGGAGAACACACACACACACAAAGTAGCTTCTTATGTATTTTACCGTATCCTCGAATTTAAAGAAAAATATTCACACATTTTCGACTTATTTCCTCTTTCATTTGACACTGCAACCGAAATCATAGATATTATCCCAAGAGAGAATTACTATTGTCTCTTGTGAGACCTATATGAGAAGTATGATTGCAAACTACGATTTATTTTTATTAGAGTATTGATTAATTAAAATTTTATATATTGAAGAACCTCGAGAATCCATCGAGCTTGACATGCAACCTTTGCTTGATCATTTCAGGGACGAACGGTCAGGAGTCCTTCAAATGTCCGGATGACTTCGGGTTCTATCCTCACCACATATCATGCGACAAGTATTGGAAATGCGACAACAACGTGGCGGAGCTGAAGACGTGCGGCAACGGTCTGGCGTTTGACTCCAGCGACAGCAAGTTCCTCACCGAGAACTGCGATTATCTGCACAACGTGGACTGCGGCGAGCGCACGCAGCTTGAACCGCCCATCAGCACGCCGCACTGCTCCCGCCTCTACGGCATCTTCCCCGACGAGAAGAAGTGCGACGTCTTCTGGAACTGTTGGAACGGCGAGGCCTCCCGCTACCAGTGCAGCCCTGGACTGGCCTACGACCGTGAAGCCAGGGTGTGCATGTGGGCCGACCAGGTGCCCGAGTGCAGAAACGAAGGTATCGATCTCGCTGATCACAATTCTATCTTGAGCTTGAATACAAATTGCATGATCGAACTGCTCGATCGATTTGTTAACATCCGAGGACCTTAGGATGGTTCAGATGAAGATAAATTCGAACGTGAATAATATTCCATGAGATTCAGCATATTATCTAAATCATCAAAGATAATAAGTCTTGCTTTGTATAATAGCTATCCAGAGCCTTATAGTTTTCTTTAGAGAAAATGAATTGGTGTTTCTTTTCAACATAATACTTCAACTTTTGCACTAGCATTGATGTCAAATCAAATATTATAATAGTAGACTTGTATGGATTTCTGATTCAGTCACCCAGGAACTCGTCACGGCTGATTTAACGCGGATAATAGGATATACTTAAAACGTACAGTCACAATCTCGCCTCTCTATTCTGAGACATACAACTGTCACAAATCCTTCTACTTCCTTCTACTCACCTTCTTTCTACGTTAACTTAGCGATTTTTTCTAACTAATCTACTTTTCTTTTACCTATAAAAATAAGATAAACTATAATTTTTTCTCTTTTATTGTATATATTTACTATGAGACAAATTCACTTTTTATCGCGATTGAACGACTATTACATTAAATTACTCATACTCAAACATATCTCCTTATGTCACATATATTTTTATATTTTCATTTAATCCTATTTCATTTACCAACTCGAAACCGATCAGTATCGCAATTGCAAAGAAATACGATGCCTTTCTCTGCCTCTTTCTCTATCGCTCGCATTACATATGTATCTATTTATTGCATTACGCAGAGGTCGCCGGAGGTTTCACGTGTCCGGCTGCAGGAGAAGTGAGCGGCGCATCCGGCAGCTTCAGCAGACACGCCCATCCGGAGGATTGCAGAAAGTACTACATATGCCTTGAGGGCATCGCCAGGGAGTACGGCTGCCCGATCGGCACCGTTTTCAAGATCGGCGACGCCGACGGCAGCGGCGCCTGCGAAGACCCCGAGGATGTTCCCGGATGGTAAGCATTGTTTTTAATACGTACACAATCTCGTCTCGAAGCTGCCACATCTTTAGTTGTGTAGGAAAGAACAAACTACGAGGTTACAAAAGATCGAGAAGTTTTGAAGAATGCAGGGAACAGAAGATTGCAATAAAATTTTAGGATATGAAAAGAAGTGGACATAGAATTTTAAAAGAATATCAGAATGAAATTATTTTATCTATTTGATCGATCTTCCTCTCTATAAATTATTTAATTCATTCCTGCACAATAGTGGCCGGTTTTCGAAACGATTATTATATCGGCTGGATATGATATCATTTTGTGAACATTTGAATTTAAAACTACGTAGCCGAATGCGACGTAAAAGGACAATCCATCCATATTTATCAGAATTTTTTACTTTCGATTTCGCGCGATGGTGAATGTTAATGAACGTCAATCGAGAATTCAAGGTCTCACCCGTTTAAAAATTACGATCGCTGTGGAGATTATAAGCGATCCAAGAACGAAATAAAGCTCAATGCAAAAACGTCGTCGTAAATTGACCGGCATAAAAATTTTCTTAAAACATTAAAAAACGTATGTAAAAATTATGTAAAATTTAAAAAAGAATATTTCTTGAATGCAATAAAAAATTTTTATATCTTTTTGTTTATTTAAACAAAATTTTTCTTTACTTTTTTGAATTTTTCTCTTCTAATATTTTTAATTATGTTTTTACTCAAGCAATCAATTTTTTGTACTTCTAAATCATCTCATGGAAAATTTTCTAATCATACTTTTTTATATCAAAACTATTTTTTACAAAGACTAAATTAAGTAATTATAAAATTAACAAAGTAATCTGCGAAGAAATATGTGTTACAAAAGTCAACAAAAGTGTGAAAATGATATGTTAACGACGACGATGCATTGTGCAACAAATAATTGTGGGCGCGTTATAAAAATATCCGAATTCGATTATCTCGGTAATTATAGTCGTCTGATGGAAATGTCGGGCTTCCCTGGATGAAATGGTATTAGAGGACTTTCGGGAAGAAATTGCATTCGCGGACGATCTGTAATTAAGGAGATATTCGCGTTATAGCACTACTTTCGCAATAGTTAATAACGTTTTTACGTAACTACTGTAAAACATAATCTAATCGGAAATTTGATGCAACAAATCGTGCACTTAAAAATTGACGATTCGCATTGTGAATTGATTTTTATTTGTGAAAATTGAACCTCTTTTCACGAACATCGAGCGCTTGATCGTAAATTAGTAAATAATTATGTTTATTAATTTGTACTAATATTAGAATAATTATAATTCCTTAATGATTTTCTAACATGTGGCTAACGTATATGTTAACTGTCTCATCGTTCTAATATCTTGTTGTAATATTAGCTACTCGAGTAGCTTACGTTATCTACGAATGAGATCCCATTCGTAGATTGCCCAGAAAAGCATAATTTAAAATTGTTTTTTCTATCTATATCTATTCAAAGAATTTATATTAAATTGAAATCGGAATTGATTTCATCAACATGAACATGGTTCTAATTGCTTGGCAGTCTATTTGACGAATCATAGAAGTGCTAGATACTTAATCGTGAAAATTTGCACACACGTGCATAAGACGACAAGAAAGTATTTTTCTTGCTTGCTCTACAATACTTAAATAGAATATGATTAAATAAAAAAAACGGCGATAATTCTGGGACACCGCGCGGTCTGCAAATTTTCGCGACTAAGTGCAAGTATGATCTCTCTATGTGTATGCATGTGCATCTCGTCCGCAAACATAACGACAAGAGCACGCCAGTACGCAGTAGTGCGCACCGAGCATGTCTTGACCCCCGGGTTTTTCTCGGTTTTGCTCCGCAGTGAGGATTACTACGGTGACCTGGACCTGAAGAGCATCCGGAAGAGCGAGCTGCTTGCCGGCATCCAGAACGAGCCCAGAAAGCCGGTGGCCCTCAAACCTAGGCCCACAACAGTAGGAGGGCCCACGAGGCCCTCACCCCTTCAGGAATAAATCCTGAGTTACCTCGCTTTTTCTCCCTTCATCCCCTCACTTTTTCACGTCCTTTCTTCCTTTCTATCTCTTTCTGTCTCGCTCTCTTTTTCTTTCTACCTCTTTTATTCCCTTTCTCTTTCTCTTTGTTGCTACCATTTAATTTTATCGAATTCTATTGTTCAACGCAAGTTATTAGTGCGAAATCTAGATTGTAAAATCTAGATTGTAAAATTAAAATAGCACTCCTTCTTGCAAGGAATAATGTGTGATCTTTTATTATGATATGATTCTTTAATGATGAAACTCATACGTATGTGTTTCAAAAATTCAGAAAAATAATTATGCCCCTTCTTTTAATAAAATATAAAATTTTAAACGTGCAAAAAATTTAATTTTCTTTTAATGTTACAATTTTATTTTAATTCTCTATAATTTAATAATAAAAATATTCACAAACTTATTCAAGTTCCTATATATCTTTTACCTTTCAATGTGGTCCCTTCGATTTATTTTGTATTATTTAAATTTATATTGATTTTACGCCAATAAATTTATCAAAGTACATTTCTTTCTTCCCTCTTCTCTCTCTCTCTCTCTCTCTCTCTCTCTCTCTCTCTCTCTTTCTTTCTTTTTCTCTGTTTCTGTTTCTTTTTCTTATCCTTCTTCTCTTGCTTTTTCTGTGTTTTTCATTCCTTCTCTTTCTTTCTCTCTTTTTCTTCTATCACGCATAATAAATATACATTCGCATACACACACATAATCAAAGAAAAATGCAGCCCTGATTACATAAAAAGGATTTCTTTGGAAAGGAAGCAATCGGCGGCCCACAAGGATCGATCTCGAGGCGAAATCTCGAAGCAAAATCCGCGAGATTCTGAGAGGATGAGAAATGCGCGATCGAGCTGCTATAAATTTCATGCCCTAATATATTCTCGCGAAATTCCCTCTCGTCGCCCTAACTGCGCGTCTCCACACAAATCTCGATGCACATAGCATACATTACCTTTGTAATTACAATAGAATAGAAGGAAGGGGACAGAGGCACATATATACGATCAGTTAGCGCGACGAGTAATTGCGAATTCCGAGAATTCACGTAAAAGTTTCTGTTCGCTTGTATATGTCACGTAATACGCGTCGCTATTAAAAAAATCTAATAGCATAATTTTTAGTTGTCAGAACAAATTTCCAAAAATCTGGCAAAACTTCTGCCAAAATTGATATAATTATGTTATTATAATTTTTCAACATATATTGCACAGAGTTAATTATAGTTTATAATATTTAAAGATCCCCCCTTAGGTTAGACAGATCTAAATTTTAGATTCTAAAATCCTGTCAATTTTCTATCGCTGATACAATGTTAATTGATAATAATTGATATCGATATAGCATAAAATTTTCTCAGAAAATTCCCTGATAAATGCTCAAAGAACTGATGTTCCGCAAAATTTATATTAATCGTGACGCCTCATCGGCGATTTCTTTTAATTCCTTTTAATAAATAAAAATTCATCCTCTCTCTTAACTGTTTCTAATCTATCCACACACTCTCAACTATTTCTAATCTTTCTTTTTCCTGTCTTTTTTCCTTTTCTTCTTTACCGTGAGAATAAGAATTGAAAACTTGTAATTTCGTAATAATAAAAACACGACAATTGAGGCCATTTTTGCAAAATTTCAAAATTTCTAAAAATATATATTGATTATATAAATTGATTCATCAATTTGGTTATATAAATTGATTCATCATTTTATTACAATCATCTTGTTATTATATAAATACAGTTACTGACTTATCTTAATAATATATACAGTATTAATTCATCTCTAAATAATATATATAATTACAGAGATGATCAATAAAATATATTTTCTAAAAATTTTTATTGTTAAACATAGCTAAAGTTTGCAAAAATTGTTCTCGATAGAAGCAAGACAACTGAAAAACTAAATTTAACGAAATTACATTGATTTCAATTCCTGAATGAGACGCACGATAATAAAAAAAAATAAAAGCCATCGATTTTACATCGCGCATGAAATCAAGATCCATCGAACTCGCGTAATTAACACAATCCACAATTTACAGTTCAGAAATCTTTCCGACTCTTGACGTTATTACATAAACAAGATCGACCGGTTTGTCGTGTATCTTTAAGTAAAGCGAAAAAAGTCCATACAATAAAAAAGAGAAAATTCTTGGAAGATCTCAATTCGTATTTTCACCGCATATTTGATGTTGATAATAAAATTTCGTTTATAACAATTCCGTGATCTATTCATGTAATATTAAGAGATCGTATTTGATTCTAAGATCTTATTGTGTAATATTAAAATTGCATGGAATTCTAAAAGCTATTTATTTAATATTATAATTGCATTGTGTATTATATGTACATTAGAAAATAATTAGATAGCCAGGTTTGACACTAAATGTGTGGTGAGAATATAGGTAATTTCTCTGTCTATTTGCCCTATAAATCCTGTTTCCTAATCTATCTTCATCGATTGCTAATCATTGACATATTTCTCCATTTGTAATTCTTAGTGTTAATTGTTTCTTAGGACATTCTGTGTAGTCACTTGATGCATGTTAAAACTATTGCCTAATGATGTATATAACTTAATCGTAACGTATGCAATGTATCAATCAAAGCCTGAAAATCTTAACTTACCTTGAAGCTTTAAAACTAGCATCTTAACACGTGTCGAATCTGTATATACCGAATTAACTTTGTTGCGATTATAATTAAAACGTCATTTGAAAGGAATGTATATTATACTTCAAGAGAGTCGAATTTTGAATTTTTCTTATCTTAGCGTTAACTGAGATATAAAAAATACAATTGCAAATTAATTATTTAATTAATTTAATACTTAAGTAATTAAATACTTTGCATGAAGCGAAAAAAATTAACAAATTAACATAACGATAGCCAAATTAACTAAAGTTGATTACGACCGTTATTTATTTCCTCTTTTTCAAAGTTAGTTCAACTCCTAACTCCTAACACGATCTTCAACCGAATTTCGCGACTTGTGGAGTTATTTAAGCCCGATAAAATAAAATATCATAAAAAGATCAATGCGTAGGTCCATGTTTACGCGAGAATTACGATTCAAGTCGTACTTCGAAGATCTCCGGTTGAAGATGATCACAATTCACACGTTACGATCAAGTCACACGAAATATTTTCCCAGCCAAGACTATTACGGCGACGTGGACCTGAAGGCCCTACGCAAGCTGGGCTACAGGAAATAGAAGCGTTTGCATACAAGCGTTGCACTCCGGCGATGAAAGCAGCACATCCATCGCGAGAAGCCGACTCCAGAACGACGATCGTCTGCAGGGGGAAGGGGCAATCGCAACGACGAGCCTCCTGCAAATTGTTTCATAAAATTAAATCGTTGTCGCCATGTAAATAAGCTAAATCGTTCGCAAGACGCGAGAAGGTACATCAGAAATACATGTCGAAAGAAGATACGTCTGCGTCTACAATTTTTCTCGTTACCCTCGGATTCAATATTTTTACAAAAAATAATTTAGAAAGAATTTACTTAAGTAACATAATGAGTCATAAATTTATTTGATAAATACAGTAATAAAATAAATATTAAAGTAATTTAAGATTCGAATTCAATATCTTCTCAAGAAATGATTTGGAAAGAATGTACTTAAGTAATATAATAATGAGTCATAAATTTATTTGATAAATACAGTAATAAAGTAAAAAATAAAGTAATTTAAAATTTGGATTCAATGTCTTCTCAAAAAATAATTTAGAAAGAATATATACTTATAAGTAATGTATAATAAATCATAAGTTTATTTGATAAATACAGTAGGTAAATAATAAAGTAATTTAACAATAAGATAATATAGTAGCGTATGCGAAATGTAAGTAAATGTCTGATTGACATGAAATAATAATAATATTTTTTCACAAGTAATCAAAAAATTAAATAATGCAGGGTGTTTCATTCGGCAGCCATTTCGATTTTTTCAGGCAGATACAAATTCGCGTTGAATTTTAAATCGTTCAGTGATACGTCATTACAAGATAATTAATTATTATGCACCTTTCACTGGCATGTTCCTCTCATCCTTCAGCGAAGTCCTCGGGAAAATCCAAAGCAGCACTGCTTTACCGCCAAAGAAGCACTTTCGGACGATCGTTTCGCGCGAGTTATTTCGCGTGTCGAACTGTACCGGAATTCGCGAACTAGCGTAACTAGCGTTGCCATCTTGCGTCGAATTTCCACGAGCGGCCGACTTTTATGATAAACGAATCGCGCGCGGATATTTGTTCGGAACACGGCGATCGAAACGACGATTTGACGATCATAAAACTTCTGTTCAAAATGTAGAAAGAACATGTGTGATAATTACATATAATTCTTACATACAATTCTTTCAGGATTGGTACATCGCGAAAAGATTGTTTAACGCGATATAATAAATATACATTGAAACAGAATCGTTTAATTATGTAGCTTTGTATGCAAGTCTCAAGTCAATCGCAATAATTGAAGAAGTTCTAAGCGAACACGAAATAATAAGCAAAATAAGATACGCATACTCGAGATGAATAGACTATAAAACGCAATTAATTAAAATGTAATTATCAAGAAATTTTATACATTTAAATAGGATCGTTCAACGGTAGCTTTGCTATGCAAATCTCAGGGCCGATTGTTCCAACTTCTTGGTAAGCTAACTAATATAGTTAAATCATATGTCTCTCTTTGTTTCTCCTTCAAATTAGATAAAGATAAACATACCCAGTCAGCAAAATGTTAGCAATTTGTAAGCAAATTGCTAGCAAATTCAATCAAAAATATCAACAAATTGGCATCAACTATGTCCGCATTAAGCTTGGGTTTTGTAGAGAAAGCTTGCTAACAAAATCGAGGCCAAATTGGCGCCAAAAACCGAGGCAGAATTTGGCATCAAACTCCTACCTAGATTTTGCTCGAGGTTTGTTCGCGTCACATGCTCCAACATGCTCCTATTCACTCCAATGCACTACAATACGTTGATTCCGATCATTCCGATGACGCCAACCTATTAGAGTGCATTGGAGTAAGTAGGACCCATACAGCACAGAAATTGCAGCAACGTCGCAGTAACATTGCAGCAACATAACAATATTGCCGAAATGTTGCTGCAATGTTACTGCGACGTTGCTGCAATTTCTGTGCTGTATGGGGAGCATGTTGGGGCATGGCGACGCGAACAAACCTTCGGTTTTTGGCGTTAATTT
Organism: Aphaenogaster ashmeadi; assembly: GCA_003063805.1. Classification (NCBI taxonomy): domain Eukaryota; kingdom Metazoa; phylum Arthropoda; class Insecta; order Hymenoptera; family Formicidae; genus Aphaenogaster; species Aphaenogaster ashmeadi. The sequence continues at coordinate 360,843 of NJRQ01000141.1, forward strand.
GGCCTCACATTTCGTTAGCAAGCTTTGTCTTCTTTTTGCCAACAATCTGCCAACAACGTTTGATCTAACTGCTAACAGATTTTGCTATGACAGATTTATGGCTGACTGGGATATGATTTGCTTACCAAGAAGTTGGAACAATCGGTCCTTAATCACGATAATCGAAAAAGTTGTAAGAAAACGCGAAGTAATAAGCAAAGAGTGCATGCATTCTATTATACGATCGAATAAACTATTTATTATATGTAATTATCAGGAAATTTCGAACTACATTATACCATAGTCCCGTAACTCGCGAGCCGTACGAGCGGCGCCATCTTGCACGGATTTTCTCTCTCCCGAGATACTAATTTCGTTTAGAGCGTCTTCGCCAAGCCGAACGGCGATTAACTTTATCAGCGTTCCTGATCTAACTTTTCTTTCTTTCTATTCTACCCGTCAACAAAAAGTTAACAATTCTATCCCCATTAATAAATTATTACAAATATTATTCGACAAGTCAGAGGCGGTTGTTCCAACTTCTTGGTAAGCTAACTAAGGGCGGTATTCATAGTCGGTTCTTATATTTAAGACCGTCTTAAGCACGATCTCAAGATGCTATACAGCCATTTCATTGGCTGAGCGGGATCTTAAGTCCACCTAAAACCCGACTTAAGACGATCTTAAATATAAGAACCGACTATG
>NJRQ01000141.1:362001-382934 GCA_003063805.1 Aphaenogaster ashmeadi
GATTAACATATGATTTAACTGTTAGTTAACTTACCAAGAAGTTGGAACAATCAGTCCATAAACATATGATTTAACTGTTATATTTAGCTTACCAAGAACAATGGTGCTAATTTGGAGTTTGGTCGGTCACTCTTCAACAATACACGTCATTCTGCGATAATGCCGCGGACGTTCGACGAGAGATGGCGCCACTGGTGCGATTCGCAAGTCGCGCGGCATTGCGCCCATTGCGGTTTGCAGCTCGCAATTTCACAAAACGAGCGAAAACGCGCGAAAAGAAGAACGACGCAGAAAAAAAGGGCTGACGTGTTGAAAAATGATTGATGCGGGGGGTGGCAGGGAAGGAAGAGGTTCCAGTGTCCTTTGTTTGCTCCGTTTGCTTTGTTGACATCGCTGATGTTTCGGATCGCGAGCACAACGCGATAAACTGTGACACAGCGAGCGGACGTAAATGCAAAAGGTCGATGGTAACATTCGCACACAGCTGGGCAAAGGCAACGGCGACCGAACCGAGCGACGCGAGCTCTCCTGAAAGAGTGAGTTATCTTTTTTTTTTCTTTGCCTTTGTTATGTCAGAGCCGCGACAATACCTGTGCGCACTTTGCGGAACTAACCTCGAAATCGGACAGCGGACTTTTCCGAAGGTCCCGACGAGACTTTGTCGGGTCTGTCGTCTTTAGTTGCATCTGCCACGTGTATATTTTCCTATTTTCGAAAACACAAAATCCGCGAGATCTTTGAGGCATACCTCTCTGCGTTCTTGCATGCAAAATACGTGCGTATTTTTAGACTTTGAAGGGAACAGACGGAAGGAAAAAAGGGACAAAATGTAGAAAATAAAATAAAATATATACTTCATTTTATTTTAAGTATTAAAAATGTAAAGGAGAACAACATGCTATTAAATACATGAACTTATCCTAATACTTATCTTAATATAATATTAATCTTTTATACTACTAAATTATACTAATATTATACTAATTAATTATACTAATATTAATTATACTTAATACTTATCCTATCATTAATCTTATTGTATTATAAATTCATTTTTTTATCACAGCTTTGTGGACTCCATATTTTATCATCACCATTTCTATCATTTAGATTTTATATAAATTTATTTGAGGAGCATAAGAACTATTCTCATGCAAATCAGTTTCACGGATTATAAAAATCGTTTTTAACAAAACATGCTCTCTTTGTAATAAGATATATGATATGTAACAAGATATATTATGTATCTTGATACATAATAAAAGGACAACTGCAACTTTCAGGCGCGATGCGAGATAAAGGCAAGAGATGATAACTAGCAGGAAGAATATCAAATAAATTGTAAGAATACAACCACGTACAAAGATAAAAGTAATTTCCGGTTACGCAGCTGAATTAGTTTATTTTACGCAACGATGGAGAAGGAGAACAGTTTTTCTCCAAAGCAACCAAAGACATTGCGAGACAAGTACGATGAGACTACTGATCTGTCATTTAACGTCCCAATAATGTTCGAAAGGCATTTTGCGATCTCGGATGACACACAGACGTACACATTACCTAAGCCAGAGTCTATGTTCACGGAGCCTCCGTGGCAGTTGGACAAACTGCAGAAGGTGAAAGACGATCTGAACGAGGTAAAGAGTCGCTTGAACAACTTTAATCTCAGCAAATGGCAACAGCACACAAACCGAACAAACGGAGCAGGCGACATCGTGCGCACAGTGAAAGAGAACATACAGGCGGAACTTGTGACTCAAGCCTGGTGTAAGTTCTACGAGATCGCTAGCAACTTTTCTCTAGTGCCATTAAACGAGATCTACCGTGGTGAAGACGGTAAGAACCTCAGATCCGTGCATCTTTGCGAAGCGCCGGGCGCATTTGTGGCCGCTCTGAATCACTGGCTGAAGACGAACGCGCCTGATGTGCAATGGGATTGGCTAGCCACCACTTTGAACCCTTACTGTGAGGGAAATTCATACAACCATATGGTCGCAGACGATAGATTCATCAGGTACACTTTAAACCATTGGTGCTTTGGCGCCGATAACACGGGCGATGTTATGGACCTGAGAAACTTGGACGCTCTGATAGAGAAATCCGAGTCCCTCGACGACAGAGGACGGATTCTGCTGGTCACCGCTGACGGCAGTATAGACTGCACAGATATGCCTGCAGAGCAGGAGAGCGCCGTGGCACAATTGCACTTGTGCGAGACGGTGTCCTGCATGCATCTCCTGCAAAAAGGCGGTAACTTCCTGCTGAAGCTCTTCACTCTGTTCGAGCACCAGTCCGTGTGCCTGATGTATCTGCTGTCTTGCGCCTTCCATCAGGTCAGCGTAACAAAACCAGCGACCAGCAAAGGGGGAAACTCGGAAATGTATGTCGTCTGCATGAATTTCAAGGGCAAAGATTATGTAGCACCATATTTGCGCATACTCAGGCATTATTATGGCAAAGTACCGCCTGCGAGTGCGATGTTTAGCCTACGCGATATTCCAGACGGTTTTTTACGGAGGATCGAGCAGTGTAGCAAATTCTTCAAAGACCATCAATGCTGGGTCATAACGAATAATATAAAAACGTTTCGCACGAGAGACAATCTTTGCAAGGATCTCATGCAACCAATTCTCAAGCGAGAGATCACTGCCAAATATCTCGAAGATTGCAGATTAAATAAAATAGATCCCGCGAACGAGATAGTCGGCCGGGAGATAATCGAGAGGAGCAACAGTCAATTTATGAATAAAAAATTGCATGTCGATTCTTACAATCAGCGTTGTAAGAGGCAATACTTAGGGCCGCAAGAGCGTTTCTTGCAGATATGGAACGATGCGAAAGAGATCGAATGGCCTTCAGAAAAATTTTACGTTGTAAGCGAATTTTTCAACTACGTTTCTAGAATGTCAGTTTTTGTAAAATTTTTTTTGTTTTTTTATAAAAAGCATGTGTATCGCGTAGCTTTTATCACAACTTAAAGAAATTTCGTTTTTCGTAAAACACTCGAGAATTACATTCAAGAATGAAAAATTTAGATTGAGAAACTAAAAAAAAGATAAAGATCGGCAAAATATTTTAGTTTTATAGTAATGCGATTACTGCGAATTAATTCATTCATAGAAGCTTGTATATTACTGTAGTTTTAAAAATGAATTTTTTACTGAAAATTTTACTTGAGAAAAATCATGGATACATTTACAACGTGACCATTTTACTTTTATAGTGGCAGCTACAGGCATTACCGGAAGTTTTAGAGATACAAACGGGAAGATTGTTTAACAAAGTACGCAGTTCGCGCTTTTGCGACCCAAGAATTTTGCAAATATTAAACAAAATTGATAACGTAATACAAGATATGCGCTCCACCATTTGTTTCCCACCAGCAGAAATTGCGGGAGAGCTTGCACGGCAAATTGATCCGAGTCATGAGATACTAAGCTTTCAATTCGTTCAGGATTATGACAGTCATCGGACAATTGCCCAAATTTATGATCGATTAGAGGAGCTTCAATCCGAGCAAACACTCGTTCTTGTCGGCTATTCTTTGCTAACGCAGTTAAATATTGGTCTCTTATATCTCTTGGGAAATTCCTTTAATAAGATTATCATAGAGGTTCATGGTAATGAGGGCTATCGTCTTAAATTGGAGACTTATCGGCGCAATGAGAAAGTATTGAATTATTTGCGTGAAATTCTGACCGCATCACATAACGCACGCAAAGAAAATATGTCAATTTGGTCGATAATACCTATGACGGTTTTATATGGTAAGATTCACGGACGCCATTCCATTTGATATCCATTTTGATAGCATTTTACACAAATATATCATCGTTAGATTTTATACATGAATTTGGCAATGGTGCATTTTGGTGAACAAAACAATATTCCTTGTTAAAAATTAAAATGATTTTTTCTCTATTTGTATTTAATGTACAATTCTTTCTAAGAATTGATATACATGAGAAAAACCATTTCGGTCTTGAACAAAGAATATTGCCACTTGCATCGAAAATGTACTTATTGCCTTACGCTCGGTAGACGTTTGACAACGGACTTTCTTTCTAGAATGCGACCTGTTTCCCGTAATGATGCTACTAAATCATCTGATGATCAAACTGTACGTTCGTCACGTTATCAATACAATAGGCGGTAAAAAGGTGTAGCAATGTGGAGATTGTATACTTGATTGTATATAAATTTTAAATAGGGATGTGAATAATAAATGTGAATCTGTAAATATTATCCTGTAAATATTTCGTCTACTGTAAATAATATACATACGCAGAACTTTGTAAAATATGCAATGTAAAAAAGTCATAAATAGGAAATTGACTGCATGCATGAGAAGATATAACATAAAATGGAAATGGTAATTATATATTTGTGCTATAATTATTGGAAATTATAAGAATTCCTTCGTTCAGAAAGAGAACCGTATATTTTACTTCTATTTTTAGATAATTTTAATTTGTCTTGTTTCTCTGTTTTTATTTGTGAATTAAAGTGACGAAACAATGTCACCAACAATCTGTTATTTTACAAAAATATGAAAATATTTAGCTTCAAATAAACACTGGCAAAGAGCAAAATCATTTACAATATGAACGAAAAAATTTAATTTTGCTCCTATTTGTCATAATAACATTCTGCTTTCGTTTAAATCTTATTTCCCGATAATTTTACGCGGTGATAACTTAATCGAACGGACAAATAACACGGGCTAATAAATACTTTCAGATCCAAGGCATTCTGGGCTTGTTTTGCAACAAGTAGGATAACCAGTGTTTTGAGGTTCATGTTTAATGCATAAAACAGTGACTGAAAAGTGTTCTTCCTAAAAAAGGATATTGTCACGGAACGGCGTTGTGCGAGGGTTCGACGATTTTTTCGAAACATAACAGTGTAACACCCGGCGCACGTAAAGATGAAACACAACATTCTCAAGTATTGCACCCGTTCATTATATACCGTACAACCTCAGGTATGCATTGTCGGTGCGGGTCCGGCAGGCTTTTACGCGGCTCAAAAGTTGCTGAAGGTAATAACAATAAATTAATTATATTACAATTAATGACAATGTCAATCTTATTAATTCTTCTGAAGAAAGATGTAAGGTACCTGGGCCGAATAAGGCCCACTTAATTAATTTTATTTTTTCAAAATTATATTTATGAGAATATTGAAATACACTAGGTAAAAATAAAATCTTTATTTCAATCACTAACAAATATAAAATGTCTTTTGTATAGAGTAATTATAAAAAACAAAAAAAATTTTTTTTTCAACGCGGTTTTTGGGCCTTATTATATGCTTATGTCTATTAAAAGGCCCGAATAAAAAATAAATTGGAAATAACAGAAAAACTAAATATTATGTTCTATATTTGTTATTTTCTGTAGTTAGGAAGTTAAATAATATTACAATATGTTATAACAAATCATAGAATAAGGTACAATTAAAAAACTTTTTAAAATATTTACGGAACTATGCAGCGGACGGATTTTTACAAGAACGGCGTGCACATCCACTTCATCGTAAAGTTTATGTCTGAACAGATGTGTTGTTACTGATTTCAAATCTCTTTGCCTCTCCACGCCGGTCTCCATGATAGATCTCTTAGGCATATACTCAAAGCTTAAAGCGCCTTTTTAAGCAGTAAATTCAAAAGTGGGCTTTATTTAATGCTGGGCTTTATTCAGCTCAGGTACCTTATATTTTGTAATACTATATGCAGTTTGTATGCGTATAATAATTGTCTATTAAATAATTACTATAAATATCCCACGCGAAATGAGGAAATGAAGATAAATTTGCGCGAAATTGATTAACAGGATTCAAGTGACGTGAGAATCGACATAGTGGATAAACTACCAGTTCCCTTTGGTCTGATACGCTATGGGGTTGCTCCGGATCATCCGGAAGTGAAGAACGTCCTCAATACGTTTCATAAAACCGCAATCAACCCACGTGTTCAATTCATAGGCAATGTTGAAATTGGCACGGTCATTACCATCGAAGATCTGAGAAGGTGCTACGATGCTGTATTGTTGGTATGTGTCTGATACTCGAAATTAGAATTATACTGTTGCTTAATACAATTAACACTTTTATTTCTTGAATTTGTAATTTTATCTATGAAATATAAGTTGCTTTAATTATGATTTATATTAAATTATACATTATTTTAAATATTATAATGTTTTAATAATATAAATTATAAAGAGAGAAAAGGATTAATTTGTATAATCAATAATTAAAAAAGTATTTTGAACTTATTAAAGATATTGAGGTAATATAAATTTTTGGCAATTATATTTATATTATGTGCTTATATTTTTTTATTTGTTGCTTACTTTTAATTAAATATATATTACAATGATTAAATTTTTAATAAGTAGCAATTATATCAACTCATCTAATTGTTTATTCTAATTAGTATTAATGTATGAATAAATGTATGAATTTTTGTTTAATTAATCATTATTTCTTTACTTTTTTATTCCAGACTTATGGCGCTCAAGAAGATCGATTGCTCAATGTACCCGGCGAAAATTTAAATAATGTGATATCAGCTCGGCGTTTTGTTGGTTGGTACAATGGAGTACCAGATGATAAAGATTTAAAGATTAATTTAGACGTAGAAGAAGCAGTTGTCCTAGGTCAAGGCAACGTGGCTATGGATGTCGCGAGGATTCTTTTGACGCCGGTCGACAAACTCAAGGTAGTACTTAAATCTCTAATTTTTAATTTTAAATTTTCTATCAATAATATGGATAACAATACAAAATAATATATGAAAGAGTTTTAAGGATGTTCAGGCGGTACAGGTATTTTTTCCTGCTAAAAGTTAAATTGCTTATGTACAATCAGTTTCAAGAGTTAAATCACTTTTCGCATTTTTGGCAACATTGCATGGCATTCGATAGTGTACGTGTCACTCATAGTCTTCTTATCTGTATTTGAGCATATGTAATCGACTCGAGACAATATACATAAACATAAACAAACATAAAAATAAACATTAAACATAAACATTATTAAATAAAAAAAAGAGTCTCCTAATTAAGCTAAAAGTTGGTATAGACAATTATGTAGTCTTAATCGTTCTGCTTGCAAAATTGCGTATTTTTGTCATCATTTTTCACTGAGATATAATAATTTTTCCCCCATTTTCCATAAGACTACGTGTAATTTTATATAATTAAATTTTCTCAGTAACAAGCTTATAGTCTTAATCGTTCTGCTTGCAAAATGTCATATTTTTTTCATCATTTTTTACTGAGATAAATATATGTATATATATAATAATTTTTCCCCCATTTTCCATAAGACTATGTGTAATTTTATTATTTAATTTTTTCAGTAACAAGCTTCCTAAGCAGCTTCAAAATTTAACAGAATTTTTTTAATGATGAAATCTACAGAGAGTCCAATTGGTTTCAGCGAATTTTCATAATTTTATTCGTAATGCCTGAACATCCTTAAAGATTGAATTATACAATTTCAATTTTTTTTTCAATTTTATTAATTGAAATCTCTCTTGGTTATTTTAGGGTACTGACATCACGTCGTATGCTTTGGAAGCCTTATGTCATAGTAAAGTCCAAAAAGTCTCCATGATCGGGCGAAGAGGGCCTTTGCAGGTTGCATTTACGACTGCAGAACTGCGTGAGATTCTCAAGTTGGAGAGCTGCAAAACTTTCTGGCGAGAGCAAGACTTCGAAAACGTGGAGGCAATTGTGCCGACCTTAGATAGACCCCGGAAACGACTAACGGAACTCATGTTGAAGTCTTTAAAAGAATTCGAGAACGACTCAGTACATGCTAAAGAGCTGCATCCGATCTTCCTACGCAGCCCCGTTGAGTTTAACGGCAGCAACGAACTAGAGAGCGTCAGATTTGCCATCAATCGTTTGCAGGGAGAGACGATTCAAGATCAGGTAGCCGAGCCGACAGGCGAATTCGAGGTGATCCCGTGCGGTCTGGCTCTGCGCAGCATCGGTTACAAGTCCGTTCAAATAGATAGCTCGATACCGTTTAACACGAAGAAGGGATACGTGGAGAACATTAACGGTAAGGTCGAAGGAAATCTCTACGCCGCGGGATGGGCAGCCACCGGTCCAACCGGCGTCATCCTGACGACTATGACAAACGCGTTCCAAGTCGCCAGATTGATGTACAACGATTTGATGTCCTCGAACATAATTGGAGGCCCGGGCTGGGAAGGTGGTCTACGTGACCTCGTAGAATTCGAGGATATCCAGACTGTGTCTTATGAAGACTGGCAGAAGATTGATCGCGTTGAACAAGAGCGCGGCAGGCAGCGGGAAAAGGTGCGGGAGAAGATAGTCGACGTGAGGGAAATGCTGGAAATCGCTGCGAAATAATTGTTACATGAAGGATGTTAAAAGAAAAATTTGAAAAATTCAGACACATATACAGATTGGTGCAATGGGTCGAATTTATTTTTCCAAAGACTTGAAGAATTAATTTAGATTTTTTTTCGTGCTGGAACGAATTTATCCCCCCCCCCTCCTCGAGTTCTGTTTTTACAAACTCGTTAAAACCATTGGTCTGTTTTTCATCGCTGCACTTCTGAACTAGTGCAATAAATTAAAATGAGACAAATATATTTTCTTTTATTCTAACTTGTTGCACTAGTTCAAAAATGCAGCGACAAAGAACAGACCACATTGCATCGAACCCTCCGATTTCTTCAATTAACGACTGAAGCGATTGGTTGCTGCAAATAATTATAATAAATAGCGAAATATATTTTTTTATTCTTTTTTGTATATACTTTCATGATGTGGGAGTTCAAATCAGAGTATATCTGATCAGAAAGGTTCTGGTATATAGATAATTATAGATCATATTTTGTAGATAGTTTTTTATACTGGTCGTTTATCCTGGTATTATTATATGACTGTAAACGCTAAGTTTAAAAAAATAAAGTTCCAATATTTATATCTGTAATGATGACGATTAGATGTCGACACATGTTTATACTTCGTTTCACTTAACCTCTAAACCCTGTTCCCATCTAATCCAGTCATCAGCTGTTATTCGAAAGAGTAAATCTCTTAATAATTGATAATAAATAATATAAACGTAAGAATATATTTTTCTCGTTCTATATCATATTTAAAATTAATATTTGGAATTCTACATGAAATAATTTTTGTGTAAAAGAAAATTTCTATTTTCATAGGTTATATCTCTTATATAAAATTAATCACCATATCTTTCTTATATAAAATTAATTGTTATATCGCTCTTATATAAAGAGAAAAATCACATCTATTACGTAAAAAGAAAAATCATTATTTAGCACTGCAATTTATCCGGTCTTAGCCACAGAATTACAGTCTTGGTCTCTCTCTCTGAATTCTAACATTTATTATAGATTCATGGCATTATACTCGAGTGAGTTATAAATTATTGAGCAGCTTTGTTAATTATTGCTGTTAACAACAATTAATAACACTGTACAAGAATTTATGACTCGTCCCAGTATATACCTCACAATATATTTGAATGCTGTAACAAATGTTTTCCAAAATTTTATATTGTCATCTGCTTGTAGTTAAAACATGAATCTGCGAGAACCAAAGAAGAAAAGAACGAAGTTGAAGCCACAGTTACCATTTCCTATCCCACTGAATGAAGCACAAGAATGGCCAGTGTACACGGCTCATCTCACAGATGTAGGTTCATGTATAATTGAGCCTGAAGAGATGGCTGCGGTACATTCTATGGTAAGGATAAATTTTATCAGAGAGTAATTTTTGCTACGAACAACAAACTGAATATTTCCGTCCGCAGGGATTTTTTGGCAAAGGATCACTGTCGCGTAATTATCCATCGTTTGGCAAAGCAAGATATGGAGTACCGCCAGTTGTTCGGAACAGACAGTGGCTTTGCAGACAGAAATGGCTCAAGGAAGTCAAAGAGTTGAACTCTGCCGAGTACAAAGGTATGTAATAAAAAAACATTTCATGACATATAAAATATATCTCGCTGCGAAGTATTAATGAATGAAAATAGCATTTTATTTCTAATTTTTTAACAATTTATAGCTTTATTTTTCTAATTTTTTAACAATTATTTTTGCTCGTCATTTGGCCGTTCCTTGATCATTTTGCTTTGCATTAAACGAGCCTATCTTTAGCCTTATCTATTTGAAAATAGCATTTTTTGTAAAATAACATCCAAAGTAAAATTATGATAATATAAGATGATGTTACTAAAATATAGCGAAAATCTATGATATACTTGTAGATGCTAAAGCAGTCTCTCAATGCGAGGGAGAAAATATCTCAGATAACAATGAAGAAAACATGGGCGACATTGTTGAGATCCCATCTAATTCTATCGAAAATGGAAATAAACAGAGAAACGAGATGGACACGAAGGATGTAGAGATCGATGAAGTCACTCTAGATTCCGCGGAGGAAGACGACATATGCGTAATTATAAATAGGGACTCGGATAAATATGATAATGCTGAAAGTTTGCCAAACGCTCACAATAACAAGAACAGCCCAAAAGAGAGAAAAGAGGAGGAAGAATATTGGAAATTGAATTATTACGATTTCAAAAGCGATTGTATGAACGAGGGTGACAATCAGCATGGAAAACTATTGGTGTTGCCAGATAGCGACTCGGACACCGAGAATTATTTGAAGAATATTAAGCCAAGAATCGAGAACGAGGGTTTTCCCGTTCGAGAAGCTCTGCACCTCACCTTCGAAGAGACCTTTTTTCTCCTTTTTGGATTAGGTTGCCTGCAAGTGATTCATTTCGACGGTAGTCTGCTGGACATCAACAGCGCGTGGTTGTACTTTTGCAAGGAGAAGCCAGATTTTTTACAAAAATATGTAGTTTATCACTATTATAGGAGCAAAGGTTGGGTGGTCAAACCCGGCTTAAAATATGGTGGTGACTTCTGTTAGTATTCATTACTTGTTATTTGAAAATGTATCATGGAATATGCTTTTATCATATCTACGATTTTTACATATCAACATGACTTTATAATTTTTTAAATCTTCTTTTTTCTTAAAAAGTTTCTTTTAGTGATATTTTTATTACTATTATTTCATTGCTATTATTACTATTTTATTTGAAATACTAATAAATGTTTCAGTGCTTTATAAAGAGGGACCACCCTTTTATCATGCTTCTTACATCGTTATAGTAGAAGTAGCGGATGCGGACTCTTTAATTATAGATTCTACTATGTCGTCACGATCCATGACATGGAACAGTTTGGTTGGATTTGAAAGGCTCTCCGAAACTACTTCTAAGGTAAACATGCAATTATCTGTAAATACAATATATAGAGTAGATTCAGAGAGAGCCATTTGCATTCTAATTTACTAGGGAATATGTAATCTTATATTTATTTTTTATTTACAAATAATAGCAAATACTTTTCGCGCAAGTTTTATGGCCATCATCGGTACCTCGGGATATCAGCGCGACTAGCCCCGAAATACTTTCCGAATTCACGGTGAGAGAATTACTCTGGCGTCGATGGAATCCGAAACAACATCGGGAAGATGTTCCCATCGAAGAGGAGGACGAGGACTCGTGCTGAACAATTTTCTAATCCTTCTATATAATCTAAAGTTTATATATCTTATCTTTTAAATCTTTTTGAACAAAGATGCTCCAAGTTATTTTATATATCAAATTTTTATTATGTTGGTGTTGCACATATTTGTATATATAATTTTTTTTATTAATAAGCTGTACATATATACTGCATTATGCGGATTGTCATATAATATCCCCTTATAGAAAGCTAAAACAATTTTCTCATACAAATAATTTCATAGATTTCCTTAATCGCATGATATAATCGGAGAGGTAGAAGATAATAGGAAATTATTATATTTTTATATTTATATTACAATAATTGTGGACTGCCATAATATGCAATAATAATTACATATATATGTACTATTTCGATGCTATGAGAAAATTGTGTAAAATACTATAATAACATCTAAAATTAATTATGCAGATTGTTTTGGTATCTCGATTATAGAAATATTATTGTCTAAATACCTTGGGGTATTTATCACATATTTGAGAGACGGAGAATTATATATTCAGCGTTACCAAATATTTGATACCAAAAATGAGAAATTCAATACAAAGGAAATTTCAAGATTATGGGGTATTTCAATGTTACATTCAACGCATATATCAATGTAATATCAACCATAGCGTAACGGAATACTATTAAGTCTCATGGACTCTACGCGAAGCACACTGAGCATTCAGCGGTGTTAAGCCGAATCAAATCCGTGTCTTTATCAGCGATCGGCGATCCGCACGGCGGTATCGTTTGCTGTACTCGCCAAGTGAAAGCAAGCTGCGATCGCGAGGGCCCCGCGACACGGTCCCAGGACCCGTGCAGTCAGTCCGAGTTGAGCTGGGAGCTGGCATGCCGAGTGCCGTGCACCGCGAGTTGTCAGCGAGTTGAGCATCTCCAAATCGAGCCCGGGATAATTGCGTTTCGCGCGATCCGGTATGTAAAGAACAGACGAACATTTCACTCCGTTATTCCTATCAGACCCCGCATCACGTGGCGGAATAACTGTCAAAAGTCTCTGTGCCTGTCGTTCAAAATTTGCACATGTTTAGCTCATGATATATAAATAGCAATATTTTAATTTTATAATAAGAATTGAATAATATCTTATTTTCTCCTTTATACATGTATTTATCGTTTTCTATATTGCATAAGAATTTATCTTATTTATATTCTCTCATGTAGGGTTTCAGTCTATAATTTTTTGAGAATTAAAAGCTTATAAATTTTTTAATTAATTTAATTTATACATATTATATGGAAGTTTCTTTACTGTTTTTTTAAATCTGGTAAATCTAAAATAAAAGTGTTTTATTGTTTCCATTAATATCGCTTAAAAATTAACTGACACTTGGATGATTCTATGTTTCTGTTTAATCATGTTTGTAAGAAGAGAGGCGGGTAATCAGTTAACTTTAATTGTTTATGGAAACAACTCCAAGGCGAATATCTAGCGGAGGCGTTGAGAGGCGCTTTAAAATATTTGCATTATTTATGAAGCAGGATTGAAAGATGGTGCTACTTTTAAGTACTTTAGAAGATAACATAGATTAAATCTGATTCAAATTTTACGTTCAGGAAATTAGAACCCGAGAATAATCAATTAGACTGAAGTAAATCGCGAAATTTGAATCTCAAAGATATTAGACTTCGATTCGCGTTTCGTTTTGTCAAAATATATATTAAATTAATCGGAGTTTGATTGAAGTTGCCTAGAATGAATTAAAAAAACCTATTCGGAATACACGTGCGCGTGTACCGCGTATTATACATCGCGTTCTTCGCGAAAGATGTTCGAGGACAAACGCGCGATCAGGGCAGCCGATGAATAAAGAATCGTGTCACTTTCATGTAAGCTGAATACGAGAGAAAGCGCGAGAGAGTATTCGTCCGTATCTGCGCTTAATTTGTAGGAGGAGAGATGAGATGATGCGACGAAATTTTCCAGTTAGAGAAGCAAGAAGGACACCGAACCGATCTTCTTTCTGTCGCAAACTTTCGATGCTAACGAAGAGATCGGGTTAATGCGACAATGTTTTCATCCACTTTTTTTCAAGAACTCGTGAAGAAGACCGTTCAAACTTAATTCTATTAACAGTACAAAAATTAATTTAAGTTATTAAAAAAGCAGTTAGCCAGAGGACGCCAATTTGTTTTATTACTTAATGTCAAAAAAATTCGCAGTTACCTTTTCATAAAATTTCAGTTATAATATGTAATATGTACAATATTAATATTTTTCTTTGTAATCTACAAAAAAAAAATCCATTATATATGTAAATTGAAGAACAATTTTATAAATACCTTTATACCAATGAAACCTACCACATAAATCTCACTATCGAAAGGATGCGACTAATTATACATATATATGTATAATATGTGAAATATTTATGTAGTAGATCACTGGTATAAAGGTATTTATAAAATTGTTCATTTCAATTTACATATATAATGGATTTTCTCTTTGTAGATTATATATATAATCTATATAAGATCTATTTAATATGTATATTAATATACAGGATGCATGGGCGCCCTTACAACTTTTTTCAAGGGGGGGCAGAAATGTAAATACACTTAGGGGTACTATTTTTGTAAGGCTCTGCTAAACGAACGTTATTTAATATTTTTAAATAATATTTTTTAAAGAAATATTTATGCAGATTTTTATTTTCAAGTGTATAAATTTTAAACAAAAATTGGTTAGCTTAAAATCTGGTTGTCAATCATAAAATCATTCTAAATTGAAAAAATTAAAATCCAGGGGGAGGCATTTGGTACTATTTTTGTGTGCAGATACAGTGGGCTCCACTGACGTCGAAAAGTCCTCTACCATTTTGCAATTTTCGCAATAGTTAAGTATTACTATTACTAGTCAAATGCAAGCGCGAAATACGGCCGCCCAGCAATCAAGGTTGCTAGGCGTGCGGGGAGTTATTTATTTACAAGCGGCGCGTAAGGGTCTGCGCACAATAGAAGGAACAGGGAACAGGGAACAGGGAATAAAGAACAGGGAAATAAGAGGAAGGAAGAATCTTTCTTCTTCCTTCCTCTTATTTCCCTGTTCTTTATTCCCTGTTCCCTGTTCCCTGTTCCTTCTATTGTGCGCAGACCCTAAGGCTGGACCCGCGGTCTGAGCTATCATTGCCGCTTAAGATCTATTTAATATGTATATTAAATATATATATGTATATACATATGTATGTATGGATATATTATCTCTTCTTCTTATTGTCTGTTGATTACTCTTGACAAAATAGACACCATGGTGCTCCATGGGTGACTGCCTTGGCAAAGGTACTCTCAGTGGTTTGCCATTGCCTTCCGAGAGGTGGTGATCAATTAAAAATTTGATATGTTCGGGGTGGATTTAAACCTGGATCTTTGGCACAGAAAGCAGACGCGCAACTCTTACACCACGATCACCACGATATGTGTACACATATATATATTACAACCAAAATTTTATGAAAGGAAAACTGCAACTTTTTTAGACATTAAATAATAAAATATATTATTACATTCGCGTATATATACTTCCGTATATTTTTATTATATTATATTATAACTTTATAATTGCTGCTCTGATAAATTTCTAATATTATATAATCGAGACTCATTTTATCTGAAATTCGTAGAGAAAAAAGATCCAGTGCGGAAAGATTTCTCAGAAGTGTTCTCCGTTTTATACGTAAGAACAATATTCTTAAATAAAGCGATGTTCCCGAAATACGGTCCCGGACTAAAGTTCGCCAACCGGAAAACGAACGGTGGATGTTGCGCGAGGTACGCGTAGATCGCAGAAATATTTCTTATGAACGATCGCGCGCTGTAAATGGACGAGTGAATGTCATCCTCGTCTCACGATACTCCTGGGAATTCAATCGCATCCGAGAGGGCGATGCGCTTCAGCAACAAATAAGCTTGCTGCCGGCAGCAACGAAGTCACTCGAAGCGAAATTTTGAGCGAATCACTTTCGACTTTTAATTGCTATCGGAAGATTCGAGACGCAAATGGATTGGTTAATTGATTAAGAAAGAAAGACTCAAGTCATAAACTCTCTACTCTGAGATTACAAGCTTTAATTATATAACAATACTTTTTACACCATTATGCACATCCGTTACATTGTGTTCACGATATTCGCTAATCCTTTAAGACATCTAAAAGAATATTCTTAGAGGAAAAAAAATACATTGACGTTCATAAAGAAATATTTATTGATATTTGCCTTGTTATTGATTATTATTTTCTTGGCTGTTGATTATTACACGGAGAAAATTTTATATTAAAAATTACTATGTATGGCAGTAGCCGTGGACTATTGCTGGAATTATAAAAATTTTTACTATGTTTTTCATTGTTTTACATAGTAAAAATTTTTATAATTCCAGCAATAGTCCACGGCTACTGCCATACATAGTAATTTTCAATATAAAATTTTCTCCGTGTAGAACAATAATTAAGATTAGTCATCTCAGCTGTTGGAGTTGTTACTGCCACTCTTGATGCATTGCCTATCGCTTTGATATCGCCTTGCATAATCGAGATGTGACCTCGACGAGGAAGACAGTGGACACCGTGTATATCCCTTAGCCGTTAAAGCTGAGCGAGATTCAAGTGAAAGTGTATAACTGTTTGCACCGTCTATACGTTCCCTACGGCATCCTTGTGCCGACGTACTCCTGCTTGTAATTGGGATATCGCTTATATTACGTTGCGTTATATTACGTGCGCAGTACACCTGATGCGCGATATACGCGCGAAAAAGCGAGAGTCACTATATCGATTAGCATATTTCGGAACAAAACAGCTTTCACTCAGATCCGATAAATAAATTTCATTCGAAGGTACTGCGCTAGCTTTTGGAATCGTAACAATCTTTCGCAATTTTAGGATTCAGCAGTAAATCTTCGCAGTAAATCTTCGTTTCAAACTGCATCTCTGTTAAAAATTAGATAATTTAATGTTAAATGAAAAATAAATAATTTTCTCGGTTGTTCTCAAAAGATGGTCAAGAAACGATTTATTTATATCGTTCAATTATCCTTACGGTTTAGTTAAAATTTCTAAATATGATTTATGACAATGTGATGTGATTATTTTAACAATTATTTCTAAATATAAATTATATAAATTATCATTTACAAATGCAATCAGAAATGTAAAACGTGGCGTGAAATTTTAGAAGAAAGTGCTAAGACTTCCGATGAATGCTGTCACTCCTAAACAAGACAAATTATATAAGTCCAAGTCCGCTTGACTTTATCCGACATTATACTTCTTGACTTTATACTTCTGGCTTTATATTATTTCTAATTATACTTCTAATTAAAAATTTTACTATCGATAATTATAACTCCGATCGTTACGAGAGGTTTATGGGCCCTTCGAGTTTCACATAACTTCTTAACGTCTCACAAGTGCGCTCTAGATTATCTTAACACGTTAATTTTCAAGTTTTTACAATTCGCTCGTTTCCGATTCGTATCTCGATAGTCTCAGCTCGACTATGCTTTTATTTTCTGCCCAGCCATAAATGATTAGTCGATTCGACGTTGATGCGTCGATGAATTCGATGTCAAATACTGGTTGATATTTTTATTATTTTCGATCTCATTATAATTGTTTTTATGTTAATTGAGCATTTGCAAATATTTCTATAAGATTTCTATTATCTTTCGACTAATTCTACATCGAATAAACAGTATATATGTATACATATACTGCGCTTTCCGACTTTGTGTCAATTCGATACAGAATTGACCGAAAGACAATGAGAATTTTATAGAAATATTCGCAATTGTTCAATTAACATAAAAACAATTATAATGAGGGCAAAAATGACAAAAATACACAGAAAGAATGGTTTTGCTGAAATATTTGGCCAGATACAGATCTGAAAATAATTTTGTTAGACTATCAATAGTACTATGTAGAATGCCCAAAATAGTGCTAGAATATCAAAACTTTTGCAGCATTATCGTCATGTTTGAGTGCCCTACATAGTTACTTTTGATGGTCTAACAAAATTATTTTCAGATCTGTATCTGGCCAAATTTTTAGATATTTCAGCAAAATCGTTCTTTGCGTGTATCAGCCAGTATTTGACATCGACCATTCATCGACGTATAGACGTCGAATCGACGTCGATTCGACCAATCATTTCTAGCCGGGTTCTACGAAAAAGTTCGCGAGATCGAGACTCGCGACCGCGTCATTCTTTCGGCACTCGACTCAATCGCGACGGCGCGGCGGCGATCGTTTCCATTCGGGGCCGGCGATGGAGAGCGATTGCTAAATGGACATTCCTGAGAGAGGCCCAAGCTCGCTTTCTAAGCGAGGTCCCCGGTCACGTGCGGTCCGCGCCGGGTATTTCTGTTCCGACACGTGCGGCTTGTCGTCCGCGCTCGTGATCTTACGCGGTCCGCACGCGTGACGGCGAGCGTGTGCGTGCGAGTTGTACGTTCACTGCTCCCGTTTTTGCACACACGCCCCGTTTTTACGCACACTTTTGCCGCAGCCTCGATCCCAAACATAGTTACACCGTGCGATAATGCCGCGAAGGGCGGTAATTAACGGAACGGAGAGAACTGTCGCAATTCGCAATCCCATTGACCCTGAACGTAGCACGGATTCTTTCTTTTTTTTATTAGAACGGATAGAATCGAGCGCCGGATTTGATTGAAACTTGTCTTGTTTGGAAGCGGTGGTCGGCATCCATTAGAAAGTCTTATTATCTTTCCCTTAATTTTACGCTATTTTTTACACGTATATATGACTCACGTAATTTTATTTTATCTTACGTTAAATCGTGAACCTAGAATAAGCCTAGATTCTATCAATTCAAATTCATATTTCTAATTTATTGTATATTAAATTTTGGATAAAAAGGAAAGAGAAAGAAAGGACTATGGCAATCGGGCACATTTTTGTGCAACCAATCCGATTGACTCCAAACTTGGCACAGACACTCCTTACCGCCTCTAAAGACGTCCAGTAATTGTCACTTAGTGAACAAATCGGTCCAAGGTACCTAAAATGCCCAAAAACCAGATTTGGACGGGACCGTCCCAGGACAAGTTTGGAGAACAGTGCATGTCTACGGGGGACCTCGTAGTGATAAACAAGATTCGTACCAGAAAGAATCAGTCAGATTAGGTCGCTGAATCAAGAAAAACAAGCGTACCTGGCCGAGAGACAGAAACAAAAAGAACGACTTTCTCATTGACGATATGTGCTCGCTTACCTTATCAGGAGAATTCCGTTTCGATATCTATTTTATCAATCGTCTGCCATCTCGCATTAAGTGCCCCCGGTTCACTACGAGGTCCCCCGTAGACATGCGCCCCACACAGCACACGATATTGCGATATCCACTAGATATCCGAGGGATATCTCAATAACCGTAGGATCTCCATGGGATCGCATTATGTCCAATTAGACATGTGGATCACTCTGGGATATCCTCAGGATAAAGTGTGCTGCGTGGGACACTGTTCTCCAAACTTGTCCTAGGACGGTGCCGTCCAAATCCGGTTTTTGGATATCTTAGGTACCTTGGACCGATTTGTTCACTAAGTGACAATTACTGGACGTCTTTAGAGGCGGTAAGGAGTGTCTGTGCCAAGTTTGGAGTCAATCGGATTGGTTGCACAAAAATGTGCCCGATTGCCATAGTCCTTTATTATAATTTTATTATAGATCTAGAATTATAAAATCTCTTTCGCTTCTCCCCCTTTTCTTTCTCTTTCTTTTCTTTCTCGATAAATTCTGGGTCTATAATATTATTATAGATCTAGAATTATAGATCTATCTCAAATTAAATGGCATTCAATCTGATCTCGATTTACGATTCTAGATCTTGTTCTAGATTCGAAACACTGTAATTTTACAATTCGTTACTTCTCGGTCTGTAATGCTCTTTCGTCGCGAACGAGATTCGACCATTGCGGTAAGCGTAATTACGAGTTGTCGGCGGTTCCAGCGCGATGCTTTCGCGGGTGCATTTTTATGCGTATTATAGCGGCTGCATTACGTATGCACTTGCGTTGGTGGAAAGTAAAATAAAACTTGCGGAACATGTACGGTGAAACACGCGTGCGCGCGCGGGGGGCTTCCGAGTGAAATCACGGGGGGGCTTCCGCTTCCGACTCGATCTTGCCGCGTTTCGTCGCGGATCCGCTTAAATCCGACGACGAAAGGAAAGAAATGGAATCTGGGTCGATCGGCCGCGGGCCGCGCGATCAGGAAGCAATTAAGGAATAACCAGCAACGCTGCCTGCCATAAGCGGCAGGGGAATTTACACATGTTGCTAAATCACAGCTGACTTCGCTATCGCGCGATATATCTCGGCGCACGTTTTTCTTCCCTTCTTTGTCTGACTATACGCGGGATATCTCGCTAATGAATTAATAATCAGTTCCACAACCGTAAATAGATAAATAGAATAGATATGGAAAATATTTCTCTGATTAGTCATAAATGTCAACTTTATGTTCTCAGAATAATATTGTATTATTATCGCGCAAGAGAGTCGTTTCCCTTTAACTCGAAACCTGGATTATACCCATACCCCAGGAAGAACAGAAAGTCATGATGACGTCAAAATGACCTCAAAATGATGTCAAAAACGTCATTTTAGCATCATTTTGACGTCATTTTCACGTCATCATGACTTTCTGTTCTACTTGGGACAGCACAGAACATTGCAGCAACATTTCGGCAATATTGTTATGTTACTACAATGTTACTGCAATGTTGCTGCAATTTCTGTGCTGTATGGGTAAAGCATCGTTGCAAAATTCGACGAGCAACCGCACGGCCGTTAATCCTTCCGTTGCCAAACCGCGGACAAATAATCGAAATCGAAAGCGCGAAGTCGCACATTGCCACGTCGCAACGCACTTTGGGCACTTTGTCATCCGCGAGGATAAAACCCGTCCTCGATTTTGCAAGTCCGATGGCACGCGAGGGGGTCGTTTTTAAAAGCGGCGTAGCCGCGCCAGACGCACGGCGTTCTCCTTCCCTTTTCTCGCTCGTTTGCACGAGCGAGCGAGCGAGCATTGCGAGCGATTCCTGCGGATTTCGCAAGCCTAACAACTACCTAACGACTACCTAACATCGGGATCCGATCCGACGCGGTTTTGCGGTGAACTCCGACAATCTCCAAAGCGGACGTCGAGCGATTTGGGGGCAAGGGGATATTAAAATTTGCAACACTCGCTCTATTACCCCGCCGCAAGTTTTAATTTCTTCTCGTTTTGAGTAACGACCCCAATTTAATTATATTTATCTAATATAATAACGTATCGCAATTC
>NJRQ01000141.1:389184-407167 GCA_003063805.1 Aphaenogaster ashmeadi
AAATACTTTATAAGGACTATTGGAGAAAACATTTATTGAAATTTAGTAAATTTTTCTCTCAGTGCATTTGAGTTATAAGCGTTATATTTACGTTATAATTATTATATACACTATATATATTATATTATACTATAATTGTTAATCAAACAGATTGTAACGCTCTATACGCAGCGTCTATAATCATTTCTCTAACGCAAAAGGGTTTTTTCTGCACTTTTAATTATTCCACATAAAGATGCCATTTCGGATGACCGCAAATAAATTGATATTGATCACTTTTATAGCGAGGGATAGGTTCTCCATTCAACAGATCGCGTATAATTCGCGAATTCTCACCTTTGCCTGATATTTCGCCTGCTGACGATAATTCGCCGCGTATCCTATCATCAAAAACGCCTTCTCGCGATCAGAAGCGTTACGCTCGCGCTTTTCAGTTTCAGCTGGAGCTCGCGCGGCCGTTTATTACTCGCCAGGATCGTGAGAGAGCACGCGGGTGAAAGGAGCCGCGCTCTCGGATTCCGCGATGCTGCGCAGCGCGCACCGCTACTCCGATTCCCCCGATTGCGATTCTGGGTCTCCAGGAAAACCGGAGATGAAGTAAAAGAAGGCGTCCTCGTTCGCGCGAGGACGCCTTCAACGGAAGCATCGTTCCGCGCCTCGCGTGATAAATGCGTACGAAAAGGAAAGCAGCGAAAGTGAGCGCATGAAATATACATAAACCATAAAACAAATAACGGAGCACTGAAAAAAAAATTAGAAGATGTAAATTGCCAGCGGGCGATTAAAAATTAGGAATGAGAGGCTCCCGGAGAGTTCGGCGAGGGAGATCGACGACAGGATCGGCCGATTTCGAGCGGACCTCTAAACGCGATCTCGATTCGAAGCTTAATTGCGATAATGCACGATTAGAAAGGTGCGACGAGGTACTCTCCCTCGACGGCTTCGCCAAGGATTGTCTTCGCATTGTTCAAGGTTGCCACGGATGAACGTCCCGGTAATTCCAAGACACCCCATATAGTGATCGGCGATGTAACGGCGCGCGATGTAACGGCACACGACGCGCTCACGAAGAATAGAAGAAGCGTAGGCTAAGCTTCCTTCCCCCGAGGAGGCTTAATCTGGATCAGCTGATCCTTTTACTTCGTGGTACTGTGGCCCATTCATTTGGGCCGGATATCCATGGGGAATAATAAGGGGATAATAAGAGCGGTATTTATAGTCCGTTCTTATATTTAAAACCTTAAGTACAGCCCCCAGGTAGCAAGCTGACGTTATTTGTTGTCATTTTGACGTCAAAATGACGTCTAATGTCGTCAAAATGACATATTTTGCTACCTGGGAGTCTTAATATGTGATAAACCAATCACAGAACCGTATTATCTTGAAATATTACTTAAGACAATCTTGAAATAAGATCGGACTATGAATACCGACCTAAGAAGAAGAAGAAGAAGCGCAAGCCGCGTTGCGCTTTTCGAGCCGCCACGCGTCGATCCGAGTCCCGATTCGAAATCACATAGATTCGGATCGTGCCTCCTCTCCGGAGGCGCCTCTTACCATTGTTTCAGGGTAAAACGATTACCGGCAAGGCGGCAGCGGTTGCGCGTTACGTAACGATTTCGCCGGGCGCGGGCGCGCACTTTCCGCGCCGCGATTGTGTTAGCGTCGCTGTTGCGTTTGCCTCACACAGGATGTTTTCCGAACGAGCTCATGCCTCACAATGCTCATGCTCGAGCAGATAGCGATCGGGCGAGGAGGAATTTTTTTTTACTTGCGACACTCCATTGCCTCACGCGATCGCGAAATCGCCCCGCTCTTTTTATCCGTCTCACTCGCCGCGGCAAGATCGCGGCGGATTAAAATTCGATCGACAATGTCAATGTTTTATCACGCGAATGAAAGTCTCGTCATCCACAAAGAAATTGACAAAGCTGTAAAAATATCGGGGCATATCGAAATATACCGAAATCAGGAAATACTAGACGATTATTAAAATTTCTTATTTATTAGAATGAAAAAACCAATAAATTTATTTATTTATTTATTTATTTGTAAACGGGAAAAGTAGATCCCTTTAGTACAAATAATATGATTTCAAATTATTAACAGCAACAGAAGACGCAAAAATGAAATGCTAAGAGATATAAAGTTATAATCATTAAGGATACAATAAGAAAAGAAACAAGAGATAAAGAATAAAACAAATTAACATTGTTAACATACTCTTTTAACCGATAACATATTGCAAAGAGCGCCTAAAGGAATTTAGCGACGAATTGAAAAAATCAACGCGATCAGAGAGTTTGTTCGCTAGTAAACAAACCCGATGTAGGGGATTGAATTTACCGTAGGAAGTGCTTCTCCTCACAAAAAATTTGACTAAATCTGAGAGGCTTAATTGGCTTGGGACATGAAGTTTTACGTGAGCTAGCAGATCAGAACAAGCAATACGTCCGCTAATCAATTTGAAAGGAAACAGTAGATCTAGAAAAGTTCTTCTGTTTTCTAACGTTGCTAGTTTGAGTTCACTAATATACTTTATTAATATACTTTATTCAAGTTTCCTATAATAGCACACATAGACTCTGAGAATGTTCGGAGGATATCGCAAATGTATAGGATATTATAAGGATGTTCTCAGTATATTAAGTAAGGATAAAGGAATTATACTGCGTCCCCTCGGGGTTTGCATTTTCACCCTTCCCATCCATCCTTCCCTACAACTCCTACTCTTTGCCCGTTTGAACCAACATCTTAACGTCTCTTCCGAAAGACGGAGCCCAGTTTTACCTATCGGGAATCCTCTTCCCGGCAGGGAGCGCAGTGTCGGAAATAATAATATCCATGTTTACCTGATCTAGTGGACTCGAACCTGGTACTACAGATTACGAGTCTGGCGCTCTACCACTAGACCACACTGCCGCTCTCTAAGTATATTAAGTATATTCTGTGGATGTACAGAATATTATGTGCTGTTAGAATTTTAATTAAACAGGAACAAACATTTATTAAAAGAAGAAATTTATCACACAAAAATCGAATGGCTGTTGTTAAATCCGCGATAAAATGCACGTCGATACCTCCGTCTATTGAAATACCGAGATTACTAATTGTCAATCTCCTACGCGAGAGAGCTTGTCCTCGGATTTATATATATATATATATACGCAGCTACATCTCCATCTCTCCGCGGAAGAAATATTGTAATACTAAAATATTTCTTCCGCGCAGAGATGGAGATGTAATTACATTAATCCGAGAGCATGATCTTTCGCGTAGGAGATTGATAATTAGCAATTCCGCAATGGGACGAGCGCGTGCGAGGATAATTGACAAGGCTGTTATTTCTAATGAAACAAAATCCGTTAGTATTTTTACATAACCGTTAATTGTTATAGGAAAGGAGAAGTAACGGTACTTTGCAAAATAACACGGTAATGTGTCATATTTCAGCGCGGCTGATGTAACACGCAATTTTTCTCCCGTCCCAGGAGATGGTTGTAAATGGCCGGTTGCAACTGCAATAATTACGTAATTGTCTGAGAATCACCGCTCAATTCTCTCATGATCGTAGAAAATATTATTCTTTATTATATGATAAATGTAACTCAACAAATTATTTTGCCTGGTCGAATCGTAAAATAGCATAAGATACAGTTATGCATGAATAATTGTAATTAAGTGATTATAAAAATTGTAATTATATATCTTTGCGGTATCTTGCAAGAATAATTTTTTTTATATTTCCGGTTTATTTGCATTTCGGCGAACGGGTGACGTGATATATTTTTGTCGGGTACGCACGGCATGAAAAAGTGAAGCTATTATGATGGCTATTATACATACTAAGCGCTACATCGGACTGTCACACGCAGAATGATTAACATAGCAAGAAATTTTTTTCTCACGTTCGTTTCTTCTTATTTACTCTTTCAGATTCCGCGAGATTCGTGTGTCCGCGTAGGATGAGATCAGACTGAGCGCAATGACACCGAGATACTTCGTGTTCGTCGCAGCTCTAGCGTACGGTGAGTATCTGAACTGATGTCATCGCTGATAAATGCAAAATTTTATGTAAAGCGCAGTCGAGTCTCATATGTAAAGTAACACGCGTATGGCAAGCAGCCATTTTACCTCTGTGATAAATATATCAGATATAGTACAGTACACGTGTCGAACTCATTATACCGCTGAGAACAAATCCCTTGTGTTCGCCCCCTCTTTCCTGACCTTTCCCTACGCTTCGTTCATTAATTAAGAAGCATCCCACAGCTTCCCGTTTCAAGGTTTGCCAGAAATCTTCAGTCGACCGCGTCGCAAAAAGTTATCGGCCAAAAAGTTTTCTTTCTTTATCAATTTTTAGAAATTTCTTTGAACCGTTACGAATGTTAGATAGGATAAAGTTTAATAATTTAATTAATATTGCCTGAAGGAAAGGACCAATCGATCTCTTGCGTTATATCTTCCCTCAACATTCTCAAATTATTTTAGAATATACTTTGCATCTGTAAATTATACAACGCATTTATATATATATTTATAATCAATTTTGGGGCGTATTGCAACTTAAAGCAGATTTTTGTAAGCTCGTGATTTTGTGCAGTTGCAGTGTCCACCGCGCAAGTTTACAAGAGCTTCCCGGAGGATGCAGCTGCAGCGATCGAACCAGCAGCCACAAATAATGATTTCGTCACGCAAACCGTCTACGGCTTCCTGGACTTCACCACAACGATCGGCAACACGGTGATGGTCTTCAGCCCTCAGAGCGCACCTCCAGGTAACGTCTGAAAAAATTTTATTTAATAATTACACTTGGAAGATTATGTCAGATTCGTAAAATTGGAAATACATTAATATTGGAAATACATTAATATCATTGCAATAATAACTGATAAAACTAAAAATAATATAAGTAAAAGTTGTTAAACATACTACAATAAAAATAGCTATAAGTAAAAATTGTAAAATCATAATTTTAATTTGAAACTAATTGGGTTTGGAAATTGTTAATATAACGATTGTACTATTAAATTTCGCTTTTTTTAAGTGCAGCTAATTGATAAATACTTAAATAAAGAAAATATTGGTTTTAATTATTGATATAATCATCCGATATAAAATACCTCTCGCTTAACTATCGATCGTTCGATACAATAAAAAACTTCACCGAGAAGTTCCGAAGAGAGAATTCGCTGAGAAACAAATCTTGAGGGCTGTCGTAATCGACGAAGCAGAAGATTCGCAGTTGGTATTCGTAGCCATGAGGTGTCATGCGATTTTGAATTATAGATAATGTCAGAAATTACTTTCTAAGCGCAATCGACACTTTTTGTTACGCCGTACTCGTTCACGGGTTCCGATCCTTCGCGTTACGAGTAAGGATGAAACCTTGAAACGCTGAAGAGTCTGTACTCAAGGTTTGCCTTGGCGAGGGGCATCGGGGACCAATCTCTTTAGCATATCGCTGTCCGGGTCCGCGTACAAATCACGCTCATTGTTCACTCGTCATGACTCTCTTGTCATCCTCTCTCCTTGACTTTTCGAACCCTCCACTCGGCACAAAGCTGCTTGCTTTCTTTTCTCCAAATGACACTATAGACCCTAAAGATTTTATAAAAAATAATTATGATAAAAACGCCGGAAATAGCAATCGAAAATAAATATTAATATAATCACCAAATTTAGAATGGCAGAAAAAAATACCAGTATACATTATACCATAATTAATCAAATAAAATAATTCATGTACATTTATCAAGCTTTAAAGAAATTAAAATATGAGAATGCAATTTAAATGCAATGGAAATCAAAAGAGAAATAATATGCTGGTTAAGGCGCAAAAGTAAAATTGAGAGTCGAGGAAAGGGATTAACATCACATATCTTGGATTCTTTAATTCCTTGGATTCTTTATCCTCTAAAGGATAAAGAATTTGGCCGAGGCCTTCGGCGCGGGTGTTGGCCGTCAAGATACGCTTTTTTAGTCTCGTTTTCTCGATTATTCGGCCTCGTGAAACTGAGATTTTTATTCTCATCAGATATGCAAATGCGTCGTTCGTTTTCAGAAGGAGGCATCGGGAAGAAGACCACGTCCTCCACGCCGGCGATTCACACAAAGCCGACAACGGAGCAGCAGCAGCTGAAGAAAAATGTCCCCGACATCCAACCCAGCAGAACCCACAAGGCCGAGGATCGGGGCAGTGAGACGAAGAAGCAGGTAAAGGGCACGAAGATCGTCGTGAATTCGGTGATCGAGCAGAACGTGGTGAACCCCTCCGAGAATGCCGCGCCGAAATCGACGAAGAGCCAGGTAAAAACGGGGAATGACGCTATACAGGATGTCCTGCCATTATATATTACGTCAACGCCTAATATCTCGACTACTTTGAGGTCGACTTTTTTTTAAGTGTCCTTAGCCTTTTAATATATGACGAACATCCTCCAATAACTTTAATACATATAACATACAATAATTAGATTTTTAATAATTTGCCATGATTATATATATTTGAATTATATATAATTTAAATATATATAATTTAAATATATATAATTTAAATATATATAATTTAAATATATATAATTTAAATATATATAATCATGGCAAATTTTTATATTATAATTTAATTTCAAAAAAATTTTTTTGAAATTAAATTATAATAATATAGTATATAATATGTAATAAAGTTGTGTGATTGAAGCATTATGTAACGAAAAAGAGGACTAATCATTTAACGTGATTTCTCAGGAGCCAAGTAAACAGACGACCATGAAGACACCCGTACTGTCATCAGTCGTTCAGGTACGCGCCAAGGATGAAGCTTCAGGCGTGAAGAACAATCTCGCCGAACCGGAATACGATTTTCTCTCAAAGCAGCCGACGGAAGTGATCGACGAGACATATAAGGTATGTAAAATGTAGATCAGAGAAATGATAAATTACGAAAATAAAGTAAGTGCCATGTAAATGTCATAAATTATTAGTTTCCCCGTTCTTGGAACTTCGTGATATGTAATTTTACACATTAATTGATTTTGTGCTATGTAGAATTGCTATACCTAATAATTACATTTTACGCTTTTTTAATGTCTTTCTGGCCTCCTTTTAATATTTTCTAACTAGATCAGCTGACGGATCTGCTTTCTCTGCTGGTAAGATAAGTGGAGAAAATGACATATTTAAACACGGAAAGAATGATTTTGCTAAAGTATCTAAAAATTTAGCCAAATACAGATTTAAAAATAATTATGTTGGACTATCCAAAATAATTATGTATCAAAAAATAATATTTCTGAATATATAATATTTCTCTATTGTAATGTTCAGTTTATACTGAGGAAGACTTAGTACAGTCGAAACGTCTAGTTATTTTATTATTTTATTAATTTTTATATTTATTTATTTATATTTTCTTTTGCATATATAATAAACACTATGATTTAAATCACATTTTTCCATTTTAACTCGTGCTCGTTTATAACTGACCACTTCCCCCTTTCTATTATTGCATTTGCACATAACGAGCTCAATATCTTTAATCATTTTTAATATTTCTCTTTTATTACCTCTAAATTACCTCTAAATTACCTCTAAATTAGCAATGACATTTTGATATTTTAATTCGACATTTTAATATCACAGTGATATTTTAATCGGATTAGTCATACTTTTATAAATCCACCAAAAATCATTTCTCGAAATTTATCCTCGCTGACTTGTTAGCCAAATCGATGGCTTACTTTAAAAAAAAATCGCGGAGACAAATGTACTTCTTAAGAATCTTACATTTTATAATCCCGTTCGATCTTATATGCGCAGATAAAATATCTGAAATATGATCCAATTTGTCAGAAATGCGACATTGGCTCTTTCGGAATCCAGCCAACGATTTCACGAGAGACCCGCGATTAGTTCTCCACGCTAGATCGACCGCAGAGGCAGGGAAGCCAGGATATCCAGTTTATAAAAGCGACATTGATCTTCGTGCGCATGAACGGGAGCCGCGAGAAATGAAAATCGAGAATCTGGTTTCGATACCGCTAATTGCCGGCAAACCGGATCGCGTTGCTAACGGACGAACGAACGTCGTCACTGGAACGGGTTTCGTTGTTCCGATCACGTTATCCTAACCGAACACCCGGCGGAAAAATGGGTCGTACGGCCAGCGAGGTGAAGAAGGTCGCGCGGAAACGGTGCTCGGCTTTGCCGTAAAATTGCGCAACGGGCATCCCACAAGCGACTTTCACGATAACTCGCGCGCGAAACCGCCACGGAATTATCCGGAATAACCGCGTCGGCGTAATTTTCCGCGTGCCGTAATCGATTTCCTAGCCGATCCTTTCTAGCTGCCCTCCTCCCGCTCGTCCCTCGGCCGCGGCGATCGGCGTGAAAGTCCGATCCGATCCTACCGATAAATCGGTTTCACTCGCGGAGCGCGACGAACGCGCTTTTCCAACGTTATATTTTCCAGCATTACTGCGTCTCGAATGTCTCATTGCATGTAAATTGAATTATTATTTTATTATAATATTTTTACACGTGAATTCTCATTTTTCTACTTATGTATATTAATTATTATTATTCAAATATTTTGTTATAATTTTTATTTTTATTTTTCCTTTTTCTTTCTCTCTCCTTTTATATTTTATTGGAAACTAATTTCAAATTTGTCTGTTTTACTTTGTTAAATTAAAGAAATGTATATTATTGGCACAAACTGTAATTATTTTATTATCCATATAATTATTATTACAATCCATTCGATAAGGTGCAACTTTAAAAGTCCACTTTCTGGGTGTTACTAAAAATTTAAAAATTTATACTAAATTTGGGATTAAAATTATTCTATTATTATTATGTTATGTAATTGTTCACTGCACAAAAAAAAATTATAATCCATCTTCTGAGTATTATTAAAAATTTGTGCTAAATTTAGAATTAAAATTATTCTTATATTATATTATACGTATTATTACTATATTATATAATTGTTTGCTGCACAGAATTATTATCGTGATAATCTCCGATAATGCAGCGTCTTTTTTTAATAACAATTCTGATCCTTGACAGCTTATCAACCTGCGACCCTCGTCGAAGACTCATCATAAGCCGCGTGCCACCCCACGAAGGGACAAGGAGAACCCGACCGGCCTAGTGACCAAGCTGGGCGGCACTATCGTCAAGGACGGGCTCACTACCGTGCACGAGACCAGCGTGATCGGGACCTACATCAACGGCAAATACGCCCAAGTGCTGCAAAGTTCATCAAGAATCCTAACGGCGCCGGTCGCGCCGGTGGCTGAAGGTAAGATTCGGCCTTCAAGCACCAACCGCATCCTGAAGACCATCAGTCCACAACATGGTAAGCTCAAACCTCAGTTGGAGCCTACTCCGACCCATCAGCAGGAGGAATCTTCGTTACCCCTAGAGGCCCTCTTCAATGGACCCTCCGGTGAGTATTCTGTGATGAATTTTTGTAAACTTTGAAAAATTTGTGTCGAGTCTAAGTTCTTTTTTCGCATAATCTAAATCTGATATATTATACAATATAATGAATTTTTTATAAAAAGTATTCGTGTCTTATGTGCGCGTTATTTTGTAACGTACAGAAACTTTTAAATCTTTAGAAATAGAAGATTTTTTAAACTCTTTTATCTTTTTATTAGTTTTCCATAAATTTTTCATTTTATTTTACTTTATTTCACAGTAATGTAATTCAAAGTCTCCTTTATTAATCTTCCATTTTCAATAAAATTTATATAATATTAAATTTTTCTAATAATCTTTGAAGAATTTACTAATTAATTTTCCAATTAGGCACTCCGGTGCGGACAACGCGAAGGCACTCGACGCCTAATAATCAGTCCAGGCCCAAATTCCGAAACAAGATCGCCGATGAATATGATAATAGCGAACCACAGCAACCGAGGATTGGAAAGAATCGCTCCAGCACGGCGCGACCGAATTTTAAGTGAGCACCGTTAACAGAATAACATAATTAGAAGAACAAATTAATGATTTAGAATAAGCTTCTTTCTCTCTGTTTTGTCAAACAATCGTTAATTTTATTGCGCTGTCTTTTTCGTATAAGTTAGGAAACTAACTTAACGAACGAATGAAATAACTTGGCACGAAACGATTCTCTTGTGGCTTTATATCTTAACTGAAAAAAATCTCTCCTCAGAAATCGCCCCGCAACCACCACCACCGAAGCGCCCATCACTCGTCGTCGCAGCGGTTTCCGGCCGAACAGTCAGTCCACTAATTCACCCTTGAAGTCGACGAGGGCGAAGAGCAGCGATCAGCAGCCGCCGACGACGGCTAGTCTTCTGCCCAAGGTGAAGCTACCGAGGACGCAGGGTCGCTGGTCGTACAAGACCACGCCGAAGCCGAGGATCATGATTCGCAAGCAGGTGGACGAGGAGGATTTACGAACGTCGACGGCCGAGCCAAGCATAACGGAGTCGTCTCCCGGGGCGATCTCAGACGAGCAAGGCAAGACGACAGCAACGACGGCAACGACGATCAACGTTGCCTCGTCCGGTGGCGTCGCCAATGTTGCCCAGAGGAAGGAGCTGTCCTTGACGGAGGACGAGTTGGACCCCAGTGAGAGCGAGGACGTGGCCAGCGTCAGCGTGCATCATGATCAGCAGCAGCAGCATCCTGGAGAACAGATCCTGCCGGTGGAAACGCTCAACGTGGAAATTTCCACCGCAGCGGATCTTGATAATATATACTTCGAGATTGCCACTATCAAGTCGCCCTACGCCTTCCAGGTGAGCTCTTTCAATCCTACTTTAATATCTATTCATTTATTTGCTAATTGAATTGAATGAAGCAGTGCCAAACATCCAAACAAAATTATTGGCCTTTAGTTTGTTGCATTTTTTACTTGCAATTAGTCTTAAGATCCGTCAATGATCATTCGCGTATTCTCGCGGATCATCTTATATAATCACTAAATTGCCGTTCTAATAACTCTGGATGTCTCTCTTTAGGTAGGAACACTCCGAAACACCCGGTATATTACGGTGACCTCCACCATCAAGAAAACCTTTGCGACGGCCGAGCCGAGCAGCTCAATGTCGCCCACCGAACCGCTCACGGAGAACATCCTGGCGAACACCGGGGCTGCCTACGAGTCGACCTTGCCGCTTGACTCATCCGTCGCGACGCTGCCAGCGATCTCCCTAGACGCCGCCCAGGCGACACCACCGTTGGAAACGCTGACGGAGACGTTCTCGACGACGCAGACGTTGTTGAAGACGCATATGCTGCCGGTGATCTACGCCGGCAACAGCACTACTCGGCTGACCTTGGTGCAAACGTACAACATCGCCCGAGTAGTGACGGCGACGAAGACGCTGCCGCCGATGGAGATCTATCAGTTTATTCCGAGCAAGACGCTGAATGAGTTCAACTCGAAGCTCGACGAAGCCGGTAGCGAGCTGCATCTCGAGCTCGATTTTGGCGAAGACGATCGCGATGACGAGGACGTGCCCAAGAGGGTGGTGGTACCCAACAACGACCCCGATGCCGACTTGGATATCTTCAAGGCGTCGCCGTCCAAGGTCAAGAGCGACGTCGCGACCAGCAGCAACGCTGAGCCTCAACTAACCCCGGAGCAAGCCCAACAATTGGCTCTGCTAAAATACTTCGGTCAGCCGCAACCCCAGGTCATCACTACCTCCAGACCAGTAGTCACCTTGGAGACGCTATACGAATCGCATGTGATTCCCGTGGTGAACTTGGGGAATACCATCTACTCGACGCTGACTAGGCCAGTTGGCACCGTGCCTAGGTCAGTATTTTTATTCAAATACTTTCCTGATAATAGCAAATTTTTTTACGTAGTAGATACATAAAATTAAATATTTATAAAACAATTCATATATAATCAAATTATTTATTATTTTTAATTTTATTTTATTATTAAATTATTTATTAACATTTAAAATATTTAGAAATTATACACTTTGATTTATTGCAAGCATTTTATGCTATACTACTATATTGCGTTATATTTATAATGCATTTTTTATATATTCTCTCTCTTTCATATATCTTATTTTATATTTATTCTGCAATTATTTTATATATTTATTCCATTATTTATATTTTCTATCGCAATGTATTCTGATTGCGTTTCTCTGCTTCAGAACATCCTACGAGTACGGCACGTCCACCCTGAGTCCGGTACTACAGCCGCAGGTGCCGCAGGTGCCGCAGCTGCCGCTCTTCCCGCAGCAGCCGCAATTCACGGTGACGAGCGCGCCCGTGGTCACCCAGACTCTCGCCACCGTGTCCGACTCGCGGGTGCTGAAGCTCACCTTCGGCGCCAAAACCGCCTATACCACCCTCTTCTCCACAAGGGTTGTGCCTACCGAACTCACCACCTATATCACCAACACGGTGCCGGTGCAACCGACGGTACCGGCGTACCCCGGTTATTATCCAGCGCCGGTGCCCTATCCGCCTTTCCCCTTCGTTGGTTAGATCTTGATCTGACCTTCGACTCCTTCGTGCCCTTCGCGATCCATTTCGATTGTGATCAAACGCTAGGTAGATCTTTTTCTCTTTCGAGCTAAATATTAGATTAATTAATTAATTTTTTTAATTATATAAGGAGTAAGATACATAATTTTTTACTCTGAGGTAGTGATGAACTCTACGAGCAGTACGAACCTAAACACAGACGGTTTTATTTATTTAATGGCTTTTTTATGGATTTTTCCCCTACTAATCTTTTCGATAAAAATACATTCTATTTTGCATTGATTGCCATTGCGAAAATTGGACATTTAGTAAATTGTAACCGTGATTGTAATTTGTGATAAATTTAATATCATACTTATATAAAATTTTTGATAGAAAAATATGTTAAATTTAAAAAATTTATTTTTTTAAATGCATTTTAATAAATTTATTCATGTCAAAGTAAAAAACACGAATCAATGACAGCACTGCAAATTCACAATGTTTTTCAACAGAGCAACAGTTCTGCAGAGTTTCACATAATTGTAATTCTGTAATAAATGGACCAATGCGTTACTGCAAGTAGAACATAAGTAGAAGGGACGTGGCCGCGATTGCATGTCAGGCGAAGAAAATTACAAACTTGCAGCATTGAATTATTTGATATAGCAAAATATCGGCGATGATCGCAATCGAACGGCATTATTGTAAATAAATTATTGACTATAATATATATATTGTATATCGAATATTGTGTATGTATACCGCGTATTTTGTAAATAAATGAAATAAAAACGTGAATTTACCTATCGCATCGCAAAAAATAGACACCGAACAGATACCGATTGGAAAAAGTTGGAAGAAATATTAAGTGATTTGTTAATAAAACATAAATTAATTAACTGTAAAACAATGAACGTGTTATAAGATAAACGATAATTTAATAATTTTATAAGAATAAATATAACGCCCAGATTAAAACACGTCTTTTTTTTTAAAAAGTCTTTTTAGAAATCTCACTGCTTTTTTATGTACTTGGCATATATATACACTTTGAATACGTTTTATGTACTTGGCGTACTTTTTTTACTTTTGTAAGGTCTTTTTTTATCATTACGATAAATTTAGACAATATAAAATTGTGTATATGTGGAAAGTTTGAATTTTTCAGTTAAAATCGTAATGTCATTTCTTGTACAAAATATTATAAACAACATGATTATTCACGATAATATATTAAAATCACATTCTGATTTAGCTGCTTTTTATTTGTTTATTATTCTTTTATCAATATATTGTCGTGATAATTCTTACATTGAATATCAGAGATAATATCCCATTTTTAACAATTATTGTTCGATTATATATTGGTATTTATTTAATAATTATTAAAGATAGCAATAGCTTAATTTATTTACGCTTCTCTCTATATTCTCTGCTTACCATTTAAATCTCTTTTAAAAACAGCTTTTTCTAAAAATGACCATTAAGGCCGGTATTTATAGTCCGTTCTTATTTCAAGACCGTCTTAAATAACATCTTAAGACGCTAATACAGCTTTGTGATTGGTTTATGACATCTTAAGATTGTACTTAAGACGGTCTTAAATATAAGAACGGACTATGAATACCGGCCTAAATTATAAATATGAGTCATGCAAGAGAATAGAAAAGATATACAAAACTACAAAAATGTTAATGGGAGAAAAAATTGAAGGTACTCGATTAAAGTGAAACGCGTGAATATTTCGCAAATCAGTGATAATTAAAAAATAATTATCTTCTTATAAAGCAGTGACAAGAATATGCGAATCATTTTATTTCGAATCTGAAATCTTTGAACTTAAAAGGATTTATTCTAAAAAAAACCAAATTTAAAGGATTTATTCTAAAAAAAACCAAATTTTTTTATCTTTGAAAATTAAAAGCTTTGGAAATTAAAAGGTACGAGCGCAGAAACTACACGCTGTATATTCCTGATTGCTGTCACTCTTAAAATATACACACTCGCAGAATTCGCTATTTAACAGAATTTATAAATTTTCCTGTTTCTTTTCTTATAAAAAAGATTATTATTATACTATTTGTAATATGTCACTGTTGCATCATTAGACGACGAATTGATGTCTAATGCTTGAACGGTATGGAATCCTCTTCTTTCTTGATCGCTCGTACAAGCGTCAGCGACAGCACCGCTATGATCACCTACAATAATCAAAATTTAGAAGAAGGAAATAATTAGAATAAAAGCAGCAGGAAACAAAGTTGAAAATTGTCATTCTATTGAATATAATTTAAAAAAGAAAAATATTACAACTGTATTGAAATTAGTCGGGCTATAAGTGTTCACCCTAGTGAAAAAATTCTCATAATATTTTTAAGAATTTGTCATGTTTTAAATTTATGAAGATTTCAGAAAAAATATCTTAAACTTTTTCAGGTTTTATAAGCCTTCTTCATAAATTATAGAATAAGAAATCTTATATATGAAATATTTCAGAATTCACATACGTGAAGAATTCTAGAAAAGATGTAGACTTTCTCAGCACTACTAAAAAATGTTCCAATTCGTATAAAAAATCTGAGAAATTTTCTAAAAAATTACAAAATTATACAGAAATTCTGAAAAATTCTGAAATTTATATAAAAATTCTAAAAAATTATATGAAGAGTTCTAAGAAAAATTTTCACCAGGGCAAATAGCGTGCTACGTTCGTGATGAAAGGGAGAGAAGGGCAATAAAAAGAAGAAATAGCTTCGCCTTCTTACGTGGAGCATGCACAATGCCATTGCCAGACCAGCGAGCCATCCCGATCTCGCTTCCAGAAACCAGGACAATTCCTCCACACAGCCGTGATGGAAGGCATTGCCGGTGACGGTATCCCTGCACTCGGTAGGCAACGGTTTACGCATTTGCGTGTAATCCCTGGGTCCGTCGGCTCCGCAGCATCCGATCTAGCACATTCGTTAAAGATATCCAATTACGAAAAATAAACACGCGCTTTTCTTCTTCTTCAAGTAGAGATCCCTTATAGAAATGTGTCACTAGTGAGTTAGTGATTAATTACTTACGAGGGCTATTTGAAAAGTTTCCGGCCTTTTTAAGAAAAACACATATTTCGAAGTAAAACAAAATTTATTTTTCGACGTAGTCTCCCTGCAACTCGATACATTTGGTCCAACGTTTCTCCCATCCTTTTAAACCGTCAGAAAAAAATTTGACCGTGGCAACCCAAAAATTGGCAACCCAATATTTGACCGTTGTAAATGAAGGGGAGGCTTCACCGTATACAGAGTCTAACTCATCTTTTATTTCCTGAGTGTTTTTCCCTTTCAAATGGAGGAATTTTATCACTGCGCGATACCTGTCTCTTATACACATCTAGATGTGTATAAGAGACAGATGAACGTGTTATAAGATAAACGATAATTTAATAATTTTATAAGAATAAATATAACGCCCAGATTAAAACACGTCTTTTTTTTTAAAAAGTCTTTTTAGAAATCTCACTGCTTTTTTATGTACTTGGCATATATATACACTTTGAATACGTTTTATGTACTTGGCGTACTTTTTTTACTTTTGTAAGGTCTTTTTTTATCATTACGATAAATTTAGACAATATAAAATTGTGTATATGTGGAAAGTTTGAATTTTTCAGTTAAAATCGTAATGTCATTTCTTGTACAAAATATTATAAACAACATGATTATTCACGATAATATATTAAAATCACATTCTGATTTAGCTGCTTTTTATTTGTTTATTATTCTTTTATCAATATATTGTCGTGATAATTCTTACATTGAATATCAGAGATAATATCCCATTTTTAACAATTATTGTTCGATTATATATTGGTATTTATTTAATAATTATTAAAGATAGCAATAGCTTAATTTATTTACGCTTCTTTCTATATTCTCTGCTTACCATTTAAATCTCTTTTAAAAACAGCTTTTTCTAAAAATGACCATTAAGGCCGGTATTTATAGTCCGTTCTTATTTTAAGACCGTCTTTAAGTAATGTCTTAAGACGCTTATACCTGTCTCTTATACACATCTAGATGTGTATAAGAGACAGGTATAATACTGCATCATATGCAATTATATATTTTTATAATATTTTTATAATATTTTGCATATTGTGTTATATTATATTATTTTTTTATTATTTTTATATAATAGAAAGAACTGTGGCCGGTATTCATAGTCCGTTCTTATTTTAAGACCGTCTTAAGTAATGTCTTAAGACGCTAATACGGTTCTGTGATTGGTTTATGACATCTTAAGATTGTACTTGAGACGATCTTAAATATAAGAACTTATGAATACCGGCCTATGTCTTTCTTAACACATAGTCGTGAACAGATCCTGAAGGTAGATGTTCCCGTTCGATCATGAAGGTTAAGCAACGGTGGACATGGTGAGCAGTTGGATGGGTGACCGCTTGGGAAGTATTATGAATCACTGATAGAAGTACTTGATAAAATCACTGGTATTGATGAAATACTGAGAATTCTCAGTATTTGGACGAAGTACTAGCCAAAAAATTACTGAAATACTGCCAGTATTTAATCACAGTATTTTCCCCAATGATTTGCAGTATTAAATTTCTATAAGGGATCAGCGTTTTTCCTTACGGTTTCCTGAATCACTCGCAGGATGTAGCTCGCCGTCTCGTGATGGGAGTTGCCGATAAGATTGTACATGGCCCGTTCGATGATAGGCTGAATCTTACTGTCGTACGTCGAATAATCGAGAATGACCGCTGCTCCAGCTAGACAGCAGATAAAGCTGAACGCTTGAAGACCCACGTGCTAAAATCAAAGATATCCTTTCGTACGCTTCTACGAATTTACATTCAAATCTGTTGTAACCCGAGTAGCAATTAATAGTTGGCCAACTGTTGGCCGCTGGAGATATAACATCGGCCCAATATTTTGTGCTGCTTGGGAATGATTAAAAAATAATTTTTTATTTTTAATAAGTCTAGTTGTAAGAAATAAATATTTAAATTAAAAATTAAATGAGAAGAATTATTTTCAAGAAAGTGGCCTGAAGACTCGATTTTACATATCTTAATTTAAAAGAAAACAAGCATTTTTCACAGGAAAAATGGAAAATGGTTTTAAAAGACTTATATCTTTTCCGAGGTACTAATTTACATTAGTTCGCAAAAGTCCCAAGTATTTTGCAAACCAATTTCTTCCGAAATGGTCTCCTATCGGGAACTTGCTAGGCTGATTAATAAGCGTTCTTACGGCGTATAAAGTCATGATGTGTTCCATAAGCGCGGCGGCGCAGCCGATGAAGGCGATGGCCATGACGAGCACCGAGGTGGCGATCAGCACGTAAATCCCGATGTAGAATTCGTACATGTTCAGAAACTCCACCCACTCCTCGAACATCGGCTCGAACCGCATCCAGATCGACACTCCGAACATCGCACAGCCCAGAATCTTTCGCCAAAAGGATTTTGTTAATTGCGCGTTAATTAAGAGCGCAT
>NJRQ01000141.1:407543-417910 GCA_003063805.1 Aphaenogaster ashmeadi
AATAGCAAGAATTAATTATAAATTAATTATAAAAATTTGTCAATTAAAAATAAAGCTTACGATAAAAATTACTCCCCTCTCACAAAAGTTTCTATAAATTATATTTTGTAAATCACGCTTGTTTCTTAAGTTTTATTCTTTATGAAGTGCTCAATCTCTCTATTTTTATATAAGATTTTTTTATCAATAGGAACTTTATATGTATTATATATAGATATTAAATTTATATAAAATACATTGTGTAAGAGAAAACAATAATTTGATAAAATCGTATAACTTATTCTTTCGATCTTGGACGCCAATTTCAATTTGACCAGAATTTCTTTCTGCATCATGATTGAATGTAAAAAATTTAATTCAAAGAACTTCTTTTCTTCTATTACTAAGAAATAAAATTAAATATTTTAAGAATTAGAACTAAAATTATTTAAAAGAGATTATATATAAGATATTTTAAGATCATATCACACACACACACAGTATATTTTATTTATATATCTAAAAAAATGTTATATTTATTAAAAAAATTAAATTATTTAAAAGAAAACAACATCCTATTGAGCAAAAATCAATTTCAGTATGTTCTTAAATAAGAAGAATAGAAAAGTTTTATATATACGAAACAAATTTTCGATTTCGAAAATTCTGTTACATCTAAATATTATTACAAACGCCTTCCAATTTCTTTTTTCCGATCCACAACTGTCGCTCGATACAAACTTCCATTTACTCTTTTTCATTCGCATTTTTTTTCACACCTAAAATAGATCGTAGCATCATTTCACTATTACGGTATAACTTCACAAGACGATGCAATCATCGCGATAACTCCACGCGATAACCCACCCATATTATGGCGTTCAAGCAAAAAATCGTGAACTTGATGCAGCCGATTTGCCTCTCGAGGTTCGGCCCGGAACTCTTGGGGACCATCTTCTTGCGTCCTGCGGAAGATATCCTCCGTTGTGATTTCACACCTCACGTAAGAAAGAAACTATTTCGGGAACGATGCGACGCGACAAGAACGTAATTAGTTGATCGGGAACGTCGACAGGTACCCGAGTATCATCGCCTAACGTTCCGGTGCTTTATCACTGGCAAATATAAGATAAGTGGATAAGAGCGTCCTAGATAAAGATACCACGATCGAGGTGAATCACTCCTTTCGCGGTATGTGTGAGACGTAAATTATTAAAAACTGTGAATATTAACACTAAAGCTACCGACAATTTATATATACCTATTTCTACCGAACCGGATTATATATATATTAAGAAAAAGTCGTGAAGTGTCAATTGAGGAAAAGCGATAACATTGAATGCAGAATTTTTATCAAAAGTTTAAAAACGGTCATTTGACCGGCGGTGGTAGTTTTAGTGTTAATCAAAAGTTTAGAAACGGTCATTTGACCGGCGGTGGTAGGTTTAGTGTTAATCAGCAGGATGTCATCATGATGTCTATTTAATTTATTAGCTTCTTGTGCCTGGAAATTTACATCTTCATCAAAAAGTCATATACGCTGTAGATGTAAATGAAACAAAAATCAGAAGCCACATTCGTTATTAAATTCGTGATGGAGATGTTAAAATAATTAATTAATTTGTATATCATATCAAATGTGTTTTATTTACAGCCCTTACAAAATTTTGATCGTTTGAAGACTTAAGAATTTCTATTAGTTAAATCCACAAAGTTACTGATGTACAAAACGTTAATATACATGAGACTTTAAAAATGTGGACAATAAATAATATATTAATTAGTCCCTCTCCCAGATAAATTTTTATTAGTAACAAATAAACATCAGACACAATGCAAATAGAAGTTATGTAATTTGTATACCATATCGTGTTTTATTTACAATA
Organism: Aphaenogaster ashmeadi; assembly: GCA_003063805.1. Lineage (NCBI taxonomy): Eukaryota > Metazoa > Arthropoda > Insecta > Hymenoptera > Formicidae > Aphaenogaster > Aphaenogaster ashmeadi. The sequence continues at coordinate 409,409 of NJRQ01000141.1, forward strand.
GCCCTTACAAAATCAATGATCCAAATAACGATATTATTAATATAAAAGATACAAGATATACTGGATTAATTTGTATGTCGCACAATTAAAAAGAAAAGAAATTAGTAGAAATCTTCCTCCGTAATTTTCGACGCTGAAGATTTATTTTTGATCTGTTCCTGATTATTGTACATATCCGCCACATCCTGAGCGGAAGTGGCCTGCTCGCAAGTTTTATCCTCGCGAATCCTGATGAATCGCGGAAACCTTAAAGATATTCCCTTTTCTGGATCGACCTGAACAGAACAAAGATATAATATATAATGATATCGTTTTCTTTTAATTCTAAAAATATCTATTAAAGAAAATAGAAATTCTAAGGAAGAATTAATTGCAGAAACATTGTATCTTCTATTATCTCAATTATAGTCGGTAAAAAAATACGATGCGTCCCGAAAATACTGCGATAACGCAAACTCTTCGACGCAGATAAAAGATTTCTGGGATCGAAATAAATTATGTCATGCAATATCAATTTTTTAGCGCAAGTATGATGGTAATTATATTTTTACAAATGCTTGTTTTCGGAAACTCAAAAAACTTACTATTCCGGTAGCCGCTCTGTGTACGGGCGAAAGGGACAAATCGGCACACTTGATTTCCCAGACTTGAATTGACTCGAACCAGTGATCCGGCTCATGGCTGCTATCGAAACGGTAATATGATTTGGCCTGCGGTATTAAGTGATCCTTGAAGAATTTGGTATGATTCTCGAGATCATCCTCTTTAAATCCCGTGCCAATCTGTTTAGGAGGAAACAATGTACATCAATATAAGGTAGAAATAATACATCAAATGAACAAAAAAGTATATGTTCACAGTAGAAACTTAAATTATGAGGATTATCAAATTTGTCGTATTTGTGATATATACCTTAAAAAGTATCTTAATACAAGTATTAGAAATATCTAAATACCGATAAAAATTTCAGATAAAAATTTTCGTTAATTATACAACGTCCCTGTTCACTTTTACAAAGTCGAAGAAATATTTTAGGGACATACCTTACAGATGCTTTGGTACTCCTCATTTTCCTGATCGTAACAAGCTAAGAGAAAACCACCGTAAGTGCCGGTCCTCTTTCCCTTCCCAATGTAACCACCGATTACGACAACATCAAGCGTATCGCCGACGCCGTCCAAGTAATCCTTTTTCAGCTTCAGCCAATTTCTCGATCGTTTCGCGATCTCGTAGGTCGCATCCTTTTCCAACGTCTTCACCATCAGGCCCTCGCAATTTCCCTTCACAGATTCGTCCAAGAAGACTTCCACCTCTTCCATCATCGTAGTATCCAAGCTATTGGCGAATTTCCATTCGCCTTCCACTTCCTTAAAGTGCTGCTTCAACAACTCACGACGTTTCATGAACGTTTCCTTCACCAATGGCTCATCATTTAGATATAACAGATCGAACATAAACACGCATACTTGTACTTTAATATCCTCCTCGTTAGCATCCTAAAAATAAAAATGGAACAATTTACAAAAATTGCTTTATTACAATTAACCAATCATAGCAATTATAATCTTAGTAACAATTACACAATCATAGTGGCAATAAAGTTATGACAATTACAATCAAAACAGTAATAGAAATTAAACAAAATTATAACATGTAATTTCTACCTTTCGTTTCCTTGTGCTGAGTATTTGGAACGGTAAAATTTGTTTCTTCTCGCTATCCCAAGCGACCACCTCGCAATCGAGTATGCAATTCTTTACCAAATCGCCGCAAGTATTCTTAAATCGCTTAATAATATCTGGATACTTGCTAGTATTATTCTCCTGATTTCTGCTGTATATACTGACTTGATCGTTGTCCGCGACGTGTATCTGCCGGATTGTAATACTTTAAACGACTTAAATATAAATTACTACGTTCTCACCAAATTAATTCTCAAATATCTAATTTCTTTCTATATGCAATAGAATATTATCTATTATATTATAAAGTTTGCAAAGCTAAATAAATAGAAACCTGTGCTCTTTCCCCGTCGTATTTCCATTCGCAAGTAAATTTCAAACCCTCGAATCGCGTCAGGACCTCTTGAACACCTTTAGTAGGATGTGCCAACATGGGTTTCAAAGGTATTCCAGGAGTGAGCTTGCACTTGCTCGGCAAGGCATTAATTCCTTCCTCCAGTAGAACAGGAATTATAAGATTATAATTCGGACATTCACTGCAAGATGTAACATTAGCAAAAAGAAAATTAATTCAATATTTAATATACAATATGTTATTTTTTAATTAAAGAATAAATTATATTTTTAATAAAATATTTATTTTAAATAAAACAATTATATATATATATATATAATTATATAAAATACAATATATAATTATATCTGAAATAACTTATATATATATATATATATATGCACATATATATTTGTTTTTCTTTTTAATTGAGAATACTTTACTTTGATGAAAATGTTATTTACAAATAACGTCTAGTCTCTTACGCCAGTAAATAGATAACAAATCAAGGTAAATTATATTCGACAACTGGCTAAATTGATTAATTAGAAATATTCTTACTACGTTAGCGACCATGGGTTTTTGGTTCATTTAACGAGCAGAATTTTAATAATTTTTGATGCTAATAAACATCTATAAGATCTTCCCTTCCCCGAAAACTGTAAAGAAATTATTGCGAAAAATATTACCTCAGCCAGGATTTGATCCTGGACCTCCCTGGCTGAGGTAAATTAAATGAACCAAAAACCCATGTTCGCTAACGTAGTAAGAATATTTCTAATTAATCAATTTAGCCAGTTGTCGTCGAATATAATTTACCTTGAAAATGTTATTTAATTTAATTTATTGGTTTTAATATTTATAATAGTAATACTTTCAAAATGATCTTACCAATATGTTGTTTTCAATATGAGCGCTATTTGGTCATACTTCTCTTTGAAACGATCGCTCGACATCTTTTTGCTCGCAATCAGAATTTCTGGTGGATAGCTTTGTTCCGGCGGTGTCATCGCGCAAGCTAAAGCCAATGCCTAAAAAATCCAGATATTTAATAATATTGATCGAAGTAGCGTGATATCACGAGCAACTTACTTGCAAAACGGATTGTTCTGCTAATCCGATACGAAGCTTCCCAGCCAATGATCTAATGAGGTATCTTGCTTCTGTATTACCGCACGCTACAAACAGCGTTTGAATTTTATCCAACTTTTTCGTCATGGACTACAGAAAAAAAATAATTTATGCAAAGAATATATATGTAATTTCTAACTTATTTATTCCTATATAAATATTTTAATTTCTCAGTATTATTCAATCTTTATCTTGAAATATATCACACAATTTTTGTTTTTCGCTTAATTTATTTAGTTCAGTTTTTAAATATAAATTAATTTTAAATTTATGATATAAACTTAAAATTAATCCAAAAAGTCTTTATTTTCTATATCTCAATCTTTCTCATTGCTATGTGAATTTTTTCTGAACTTTTATATATTCATATTAATAATAAAAAATTTCTAATTATAACAGTTGTGTGGATTACCGCGTGCCCTGTCATCTGAGCGATTTCCTTCAGCTTGGAATATACGTTGGGAACCGTCAATGGCGCCGGTTGAAACATGGTTCTCTGATTAGATCTGCTACCTTCCGCCACGATTCCCAAATCGCCAACCTCCTGGACGTCGGCTTTAATTTGCGCAAACGTTCTACCAGTACATTGCGCTATTGCTTTCATCAGATTCGTATCAGCGACTCCAAGCTCAATTCCTAAAATACGATAAACGCTGCTAACAATATAAATAATAATTTGAATAGCTATTTTTAGAAAAATAGTGCTTTCTTCTGAATTTTTGAATAATTAATTTCATGATTAACCTTCGTACGCCGGCGCTAATTGATTAAGGCACAGATAAACGCTCGGCAAAAGATCTGCGGGACTCAGGACAATGACAGACCGGAAGTAATTTGATAGTATCTCTATTATCTTCAACCTTGCGCTCGTATCCTCAATGATCTCCAAAGTGCGCGTGAACGCGCTATATGGAGTTCTGTAAACGAATTTCAATGTGAAAGAGGATTTTAAATATCTCCAAAGCTTTACAAAATTCTCATGAGTTCCTAAAGTATTCTTAAATCTTCTAAAATGAAATTTTATTCCAACTCTTACTTGTCTCCTCGTTTCCAGCACGCATCGTCCATCGGATGATAAATAGACGTGCTGGGATTATATGACTGGTTGGCGCTTTTTGCAGTACTCGCTTTGTCATCCTTCGCGTCGCCCTTTTGCTTAGATACTGCAACACAATGCATTCAAATAACTATTCGAAATAATTTTTAAAGCTTCTATTATGTTATCCTTCGACTTCATTTAAATCTGTGTTTCAAAATCCAATCAACCTTTTCGCAATTATTCAATACTTACTAAAAAAATTGTGCACTTTCTTAGTCTGTGACTTCTTAGGTTTTTTCTTCGAGCTTTCACTCTTCTCTTTGTTGTCCGAAACGCTTTTGTTTGCATCATTAAGAGTAGTCTGTGACTTTTTCTCAGGCGTAGACTCCTTCGGGGTTTCACTCTTCTCTTCGTTATCCGAATCGCTTTTGTTCGCGTCATTATCTGAAGCATTTTTATTTATTTCGCTGGACTCGTCTACGTTTTCAATTTTCTTCTCCTCGTCGTTAGCCTCCGATTTTTTTGGACTTTCAGGTAACTATAATTATTGTTTATATAGACATAAGAAAAATTTATGAACACTTATAAATTTATAATAATAAAAAAACAAATTTTTTCATATAAAAATTATCAGTTCTAAGAGAAATCTGAACTTACAGGTAAATGATCCTCATCGTCGCTGGAATCTATCGGTTCAATTATTCTGGCTCGCTTCTTCATCATAGTCTTCTTCACCTTTTCTGTCTTTTTAGACTCAGATGTTGTCTTGGAAGATTCTTCTTTTTCCTTTTTACCTTTAGCAGATTCTTTTTCCTTTTCACCTTTAGCAGATTCTTCTTTCTCCTCTTTATCTTTAGCTATACCATTTCCTATTTGAGTATTCTTTACCTTCTCTTCTACAGCGCCATTTACAGTTTCAGTTTCTTCCTTCTTTTTCCTCCTACTAGGTGTATTTTTCAGTTGCCTCTTCTCTGCCTTTTTCGAAGGCCCAGGTGAAAGTTTACTTGGTTTACTTTTCGGAGTAGCCCCTTAAAAAATAATCACAGGTGCAAATGTATTATATTTAAGAAATCCACAGCTCGACAGTATAATTACCTAGCTTTGCACGAGGCTTTGCACGAGGCTTTGCACCTGGCGAAGGAGTCTTGGAAATTGTCTTCGGCTTTTTAAGTTTAATGTCCTGCTTCTTTGAAGGTGGAGAACTACAAAACCAACAATTTATAAGAAAACAATATTAAAAACTAACCAGTGTAACTCTTATGCCGGGTCTACAATGAGTTGTTAGTCGGTAATCGGAAGCAAATTGACCAACCAAAATCGATTATTCGAGGAATACTCGACTGTGGTTGGTCAATTTGCTTCCGACTAACGACTAACGACTCATTGTAGACCCGGACTTAACAATTCAAAATATTAACTCTTAACCCTTGGGTTTAATCACCTGGCAGAGTCGTTGCTGTCATCTCTTTTCCGTTTGCCATTCTCCGATGCATCCTGATTCTCCTGCTTGTCCGACGAGTTGTGGCTGTTGGTTGCATGTATCCGATTAAAAACGACAACGAATCGACTGCGAGCTGCGACTGCGAGCTCCAGCCGTCGAGCCGATAGAGCTAGCGAGCTCAAGCGTGAGCACGTAGTGAGGATTTTTAGCATAATTGACTATTATAGAAAAAGAGAGACTATTAATGTTCATAGCGAAACGTACCTCTCTAAATTATCCTGGCTCGAATTCTCCTTCTTGGACGATATCTTAGTGAAGAAGGAACTGCAAAGATAAAGCAAATAATATCAAATGTTGTATATACAAAAATTTGCCAAATCACATACTAATTAAACTGCATGTTTCATATATTATAGATTGAGTTATGTCAAATCGTCAAATAATTTGTTGTATTTACTCACTCTATACGACGCTGCGCCATTATCACGCCACTTCTACGCGTTTGACAGATTTCCCGCGTTTATTTCATGGTGATCATGGCGGTGACATAACCTCACTTTCATAGAACTAGAAAGGAAGATACATTAGTAATCTGTAATTACCGACAGTCGATAAAATGCCAATAAATTTATCGACTATAAAAATTTCTAATAATTCCAGTTTCAATTACCAACAAAAATTTTATTAAAAAATTGATAAAATATAAATTTCGACATATTTTAGACATGCATGTTGTCTGGGATTAGAGGAATATAATTAAATCATAAGTGACAAATAAAAATTCTACACATTATAGAAACCCAAACTGTTTTTATTCTAAATGGTTTTCTTATTTTACATTATGAGCAAGGTTATGAGTTGAAAAAGAGCGGGATAAATTAACTGTTGCTATAACTCATCTGGCAAAGTCTTTATAAATGATCATTAAATAACTTATAAATACAACATAGAAGAATTATATTTTTAAATAGGTGATTGATTTTTGATTTTGATTTGTATTGAAACATTAAGTTCGTAAACTTGGCTTGATGTAAACATTTATATTTTTACAAAATATATATTCTGTACATTCTCGCATTTTTATTCTACCTTTCACTTATTCACTCATATATTCGCAGAAGTTGAAAATTTTTCTTTCCATTTGCTATGCAATAGAAGACTTTGTTTTCTAGTTTTTCCAAAAAAAAAAAACAACTTTTATTAAATATTACAATTTTGTTTTTTTAAAGGGCAAATAAAGATTATTCCATTAAAAATTATTTCGACTTAATTGTTAAACTTTATTTTACAAATATAAACCGAATCACTTCGGAGACTGCACGACTAGCTTCAATCTCACCGACGTTCGAAAAGCGTGCCGCAGTTCCTCCTCTGTCATAACAGCGATTTGACTTACTCTATTTTCACTGCCGCGCGTTAATAAATAAGCAATGCGCTTGTTGGGACATGTGATGGATACCAGCGCCTTGATACTGTCATCGGGTGCTGGATCAAAGTGTTCCAACTTCACCTGTAAACGATAAGGAATCTCGTTCGGTAGAATGTCCAGCAGCTTTGCCCGCACTGTCTGTTGTATTATATCCTCGCACGTATTATCGCTGTAAACATGATTTTCATATTCCCAGGCTTGCGGCTTAGCCGAGTCTAACAAGTAGGTCTGCAAAACATGAATAATAATGAAATAGCGTTACCAATATCTCAAACGATATGGAAATTATATTAGTTTCTAAGAATTATAAATAATTCTTTATATTATATCACTGGCATCTAATTATTTATAATAGTCCCAAATTTACCCTCAAGTCATCAATGCCATCCCCGGTCAGAGCAGATATCATAAATATGTCATAGAAATCCGGAGACATTTTGCTCTTGGTCAAAGTGTTTACGAGGTCCAGCAATATCTCCTTCTTCTTCAACCTGTCCACTTTGTTAATGATCAAAATTATAGAAATCTGGTCTCTTATATCTTCAGTCAAAAGTTCTAATATGTTTGGATTGATCTTGTGTCTAGTGTATATGTTCTCTCCATCCTGTACAATCCCTACAATGTCCGCCGCTTGCAAGGAGTTTTTTGGATCTGTTCTAAAGCTATTGGTTAACTTGAACTTATTAGATTCTTTCTTGGAAACCATACCAGGCGTATCCATAAATATCAGCTGAGTATCGCCTTCGCAATAAATTGCACGTGCTTTGGCCTGTGTAGTGTGTACTTTGCAGGATACAGGGCATACCTATTTGAAACATAATATATACAATAAAATATATATACATAATAATACAGTAAAAATACAAATTTTTATAATGAACTTTTGCAAAATGTATTTTTTATATGCAGGCAAGAGATGTAAATAAGATAACTTAATAATTTAATGCTATATAGACAAGATATAATTAATTATAAATATAAATAAATGGTATAAAGTTGATTACCGATCTCTTAATAAGTTTATTAACGAGTGTGCTTTTTCCGACATTCGGTGCGCCTAAAAAAGCGATCTTTAGAGATTTCTGGGCTTCTCGACGTACCGCCGTAAAATTCTCGTTGGATTTTAGAGCAAATTCTCGCAGGTCCTTTGCCGAAACGTCGACACTATTTGAGAAACATCGCCGTACATACCGCGCACTCACGCGAATCGCGTATCTTTCGATCGTAAATAACATCTCGTGTTTAACAGGTCGAGGCGATTTTGGGAAATTTCATATGCACGTCGAGTGGATTTCTGAAATTATGCCTCTTTCGCCTCTTTTCTTCTTTAATATTTTTTTTATTTCCAGACCATTATATATATCACAATTTTCGTAGGTTATATTTGCGTAAGCAATTTCTTCTTTTTCTTCTTGTTGATTGTAGATTTCTGATTCACAGGGTCGT
>NJRQ01000141.1:425878-444831 GCA_003063805.1 Aphaenogaster ashmeadi
AGGCCATTGCACGTGAAAAAGATTTAGTTGTAATCGTAAGGCCGTAAACAAATCGACCAATTACAGTCAAGCATTCTCACAATCTAATAAAAATATTTGACTGTGATTGGTCGATTTGCTTACGGCTTTACGATTACGACTAAAAATGTGTGACCAATTCGAATAAAAATAAAGTCATTTTGACGTTCTATTGACTTTCGTGTGTTCCTTGGGTAGGAAATAACCTAACAAATGATTGGTCAGGTATACAGATAATAGGAAACAGAAATTCAACGCGTCAGAAATTCTGTTTCTATTGCCTGTTTCATATTCCATTCCGCGTTGATACAGGGTTTCTGATAAATAGTATTACATAAATTTCAATGCCAAATTCCTGTTTCCTGTTCCTATTGCCTGTGCTTTTCATTGTGCAATATAGGCTTAAGTTAAATCGAGATTAAAGTTAATCTACATTGGTAAAAATGGACATTTAAAAAAATCGACAAATCGATCTATCTCGCGCGTCGCGCGCGCGCAACTTCACGTCGCACCTCGCGCGCCGTCGCCGGCGGAGCAATGGCGGACGACGACGACTCGTGCGAAGATAGGTGTCTGTTATCGACGCGCGTTTGTCATTGTGGCCTGTGACTATCGGTCTTCTTCAGTCTTCTTTGCTTCTTCTCGTTAAAGACAACGCAAGGTGAAAGGGTTCGCAGTGTCGCGTCACGAAAAGACCGCAGGGGCGTTCGCAGAAGAGGAAGAGGGTGAGAAAGGGAGAAAGAAAAAGAGGTAAAACCGGACGGTGCGAGGATAATGCGCGACTTCGGCAGGACGAGAACAGTAAAAGTGCAGGAATAACCAGTGGCTTGGACCCGATCCTTGTGTCGTCGCGTCGCGTCGATGACGAACAGATTGAACGAGGTTCGATCCACGATCAACTTCGCCCGCGACACGTTGGCGAATGGACGCGGAATGAAACACGGAGGACAAGTGAGTGTCGCGGATGCCTTTCTCCCCGGGAGGACCAGCATGGTCTTCGATTTTTTTTTTCATCACTTTGTATTTATAAATTTTCCTTTCCTCTTTCCAGGCCTGTCGTGAAGCTCAGCTGAAAAGAACGGACCGAGCGATGCCACTCTGGGTTTGTTCTCTGCGCCCTTTTCCCTGCACCTTCTGCACTCTCCTGGCAATCGCTGTGAGATTCCCTTGCTCCGGATCCCTGTCCTTTCTGGAACAGCTGTGAACCGATATTCACCTCCTGCACTGCTCCATACTTTATATTTACCGCCTATTGGTGCACAGAGTGAGAAAAAAGAAAGTTAAAGAGCATCTGATGACATTTTATTTTGTCCATATGCTATTAGAATGAGAGTGGGTATTTAATTAGAAGGTTACAGAGGCGGTTTGCTGTATTTTTTTTTCCTTTTATTTTCGACAGAAGTCGGATGTGCATTTACATCAGTTCCTCTTATCTACAGTTTTAAATGCGTGATTGCATTGCTTTAAAAAAATGTAGAAAATATAATTGAAAAAGAAGCTTGATTTTATTTTATGTAGCTAGTGCTGTGATAATAATTTTTACATTAATACTTATAATATTCATATTATATATTTGATACATCTTTTGGTGCATAAAATATAAGTGTATAAGATACATTTTTTTTTAGTCATTAACACTGCACGTTCTCTATCTTCTTTCACGTAGCTATATTTTTGCTTCCAACATTTGGCACAAGATGCCAGTCGCCTTATCAGTTTAATCTAACAAATATATGGCTTTGTTTTCAGAATGTCGAGCGTGACGATGCGCGACTTTGAGATAGAAGATGAACTTGGCCAGCGTCACTGACGACGATAACGCCTATAGCAGATGATGAGCAGTACACACTGGAGGCCGATAAGACGCATCTATACGAGATACTTGATCAGTGGGGCCTGGGACCGACCCCGACGAGCAGGAGAGTTGTGCATTGAAAGGAATATTTAAGAGGGATCACGCATGATTCGTGCGTTGGCAAGAAATTGTAAAGTAAGTATTTCTATGCGATGTATTTCTAAAACATAGCTCGCGTATTATGTATGGAGAGAAGAGAGCTTGTTGATTGCTCATATCTAATAGGGAACACTCTAAGGGTTGATTGAGGGGAGGTAGAGAAAAATTTGTTCTCATTTAACAGAAAGTCTTCCGAGAGTTGCTAAGGAATTTACAAATTTCTTTATCAATGCGTATTTTAAAACTTGATAGAAAAAGAAAAGCAAGAATGATCCGTATACATTTGGAGTAGATATATATTTTAAATTACACTTCTGCCACGTTTCTTGGTGCATCTGTTTACTCCTCGGTTTTTCGTAAAGATACGGGAAAGAAGACCGTCGCGTATTCTCTTACAGGCTATGATTTAAAACCGAAACACTAAAACATAATTTTTGTATCACTAGTCAGCGATGGATCTCTGAGCCCGCTACAGTGACTCCCTGATGCACTTCTGGATCAACAAACCGGCGGGCAGGTACTACGGCTTCACGGGCCGCCGATACCCCGCCACACCTGTTCCCAAATTACGCAGTACCAGAGTACCATTTGTGCCAGAGTACAACGGTATAAATCCAGGTATTAGCAAAGTACCAACAAAGAATAGGAAAATTATGTTACAATTCTACTTGTATCTTGTCTATGTAAAATATGAAAATTATATGTTATAATTTTACTTGTATCTTGCCTGTATCTTAAAATTATCTATATTTTATATTATATCCCAAATTGTGTAGAACTTTATTTATAATATGGAACTCAGAATAATTTAGGAATTATTTTCTCAGATGATTCTGTAAAAGTAACTGAAGACAAATCTAAATGAATAAATTGAATAAAAGAATTAAAAAGATTAAAGGAAAAATTTAATTGAATATTCATTTATTATTTTTTTTATTTCCCTTATCATTATCTCATTTCTTTATTTATCCCTTTATTTACTGCTTATCTTTGCAGACCAATGTCGGCGCGGTGGTGAACTTAGGCAAATGGTGACTCCGGTGCATCGATTCCAGGGCCTCGCAGGTGGAAACGCATCCCCAGCCGGACCTAGTAATGTCCATAATTCTTGCCGAAGCATCATCGCACGATCGACGACGACGTCTGCGCGAATCCATAACGAGAACCGTCACCACGGTTCGTCGTCGCTCAGCGCTGCCCAACTCGCCCAGCTGAACAACATCCCCAAGTAATTAATGAAAACACAAAAAGGTCTACACTAAGAGAAAGGAGACATTCTGAGAGGAACATGCTCTTCCTATATACAGGGTGACTCACTTATACATATCTACCAGCAGAAAGATTACTTATAAATGATTCGCCCTCGGTTTGCAGTTTTGTGAGTTTAGTACGAAAATACATGGCACTATGGCGGTATTAAATCGTTTTTGGTTTAATGTATTGTTTGCAGTAATGTTACTGACGCTAGCAACAATCAACTAATTCTATCTAATACGACCGGCCCAAACGGTACAGAACGGAATAGAAGCCTACTAACAGGGAGCGTCTTCGAATTACGGGAAGCCGAATTGGCTGGCTTCCGACTGCGCTGCGGCATCTGGTCCACCTTTGCTCTGGCAACAGTCTTCGTAGCGGCCGCTAAATTCTACTTTGGTTATCGGGTAAGCGCGTACTTGGAGAGGATTTTAATTCCGAGATATCTTAAAATTCTAATCAAAGTTTACTGCAAAGACTGCTGCTGTTTTGCTACTTCTTATTCTTCTCTCGTCTTCTCGCTTTACTTCCTAATCAATTAATTCTTATCTTCGCGTTAACAGGGGCCTGGCCTGGAGATACTCGTGTTTTGCGGACTGCTGATATTGCTGCTGTCCGCTTGTTTATACTCGATCTTCTGCAAATACAATCGTGAAAGCTATTACCACAGCGGTCGGCCGGAACATAACGCTCGTATGCAGGAGGATCACATCGTCGCTCTAACGAACGCGACCAGCATCGGAGACAGCGTTGTCAGTAGAGCAGCAGCGACAGTACCAACGACGACGGTGAGGCAAAACCCACCTCCACCGCCTTATCACATCGCTATTCTGATACCGCCGCCGTCACCGCCGCCACTTGCAACCTCGGACGAGGCACCGCCACCCTCTTACGACAAGGTCATGCGATGAAATCGCCGACCTTGCGTAAAATCGAACTAGGACAGCTCGTTTAAGAATCTCTTCCTTCGATATTTTTGTGTCTGCTACGCAAAGCAGCACAAATCAATTCTCTAGTTTTAAGCAATGTTCACATCTGTGATAAGAGCGCAATGATGATGACACATCGACAACACATCGGGGGTTTAGTTCGGGGAAAGGAAAGATCTACGCGGCGATATTTTTTAGTGGGCATTACGGAGAGAGCCGCGCTCCGCCAATGAATTTCCGTTTGGTGCGGGTAAACTATTCTAATCTTTTTATATTTTACTATGAAACCGTGTGATATATATTTAACTTAGGTTTAGCTGCAACGCAGCGCGTTGCTGGATACTTAGTCGATCCATTCGTTTATTCTTCCAGTTGGGACTTCCACGAGGCAACCGCTCATATTTGAGCGGTTCTTCAATATGTATAATTCCAAGAATTCAATGAATTATGTTCGATTACTTAATTATCTTCATAATCTTATAAAAAGATACAAAAATGATTATTATTACATACACATACATACACATACGTACATATATATGTATATCGATATGAAAGAAATACTCGAAAGAAAATAAACGCACGAATTCGAACATGTAATTCGAGTCCGAGTGTCAAATTCGCTCTAAACGTGCGCATGGCTCGATCGCCATTTACGATAAGCTGGTAATAGTAGGCGCGTTTGGCGCACAGTTTCAGTTGTCAAGTGAGTGTAACGTTCTGTCCATCAAACGCGCTCATTACCGAATATCATATATACGGTATACATTGCGTGCTTCGCGAAATAGGAGCACGTGCGTATGGCATTTTACGATGGTTTACGTGTTTACGGAAATGTTAGCAAGTTACGAATTATCGTGCGAAATGTAACACGATTTTGTATTTCTTTTTCCATGAGTGCGTGCGTGAAAGAATAAAAGAAAGAGAGAGAAAGAAAGCGTGTGTGTGTGTGCACACACACACACATGTAAATGATCGTTTATGTCATAATTCTGTATATTTAAAGACAACTACATATAATACATACTGATGTGAGATCCCGTTTGAATGTTCTTCGTAAGTGTAAGTCGCAAGTGTACTGTGATGTACAAAACTCATCCTTTCTAACTGCACTTACAAATAATCTCGTTTTTATTTAAAGGACAGAAAAGCAAAACTCAAATTCGCCTTTCCCAAAAGTTAAGATAAAGTCGAAGAGATCTGTCGCGAATTGTCTGAATTTTTATATGTTTTTCCTTTCTTTTATAAATTATCGATTGTGAAAAATATTGCGAAAAGTGAATCGGAAAATAATAAAGTGGAATTAGAGAATATGAATTTTGCTTCTATATACTTTATTGATTTTTTTTCTTTTAAGGCCTGAGTATACATTCATTTTATTTTAGATCATAAAAAGTCTAAGAGAGTGCAGTCTAAGAAGAGTAGAAACCTAAGGTCCGTTCTTTCTATATTACGTTACAATTTAAGAAAATCGCAGTCGATTCGCCGCGCGCGAAGTTTCTTTCATAAAAAGCATTTTCATTGGGGGTCCGTTTTTATTTACACTCTTAAAAATGAACTCGCATTTGCAAGACAAAAAGAAGAAAGGCCACGTGGTGTTGCGGTAAATGTAATAAAAGCGGACCCAGAAAGAAGTCTTATCGTACAGCTCCAGTACCTTTCGCGAAAGTGCGAAACGGTTTCCAAGTATAAATAAGCATTTAAGCATTACTTCAGTTTATAGCTGTACGCGAAATATACAACAATTAGGTGCAAAAGCAGATAAAATCTTCTTTCCGAAGAGCGCAGCTACATATCGCGAAAGATGAATTCTCTAACTCTGATAACAATAATCGTTCTACGATATCGCCGGTCTTAATGAAACAATTATCGAATATTCTTCTTTTGAGAATAATTATACGATATACTTAATTGTTTTTTTCTATTTAGGGAGAATTATTAATAATAAAATTCATAAAACTGTGTAAAATATGAATTATGATTGATGATAGTAAAATTGTACATAAATATAAAAATGCGACGAAATGTATGAATAAAGTCTAAAATATAATTTTTATTTATAGTTACTCTCATCTATTAAATTAGTTTGATATAATAATTTAATTAATGGATTTTTCCTTAAGATCGACGATATATATGTTTTTTCCATTTACTGACAGTATATATATATTACTATGATACAAATGAGATTACAGTCTTCGGGATACAATAATAGTAATAATAAATCACTGATATCGATTGCAAACGACGTTTACGATCTTGTGTACAATACATGTATGTTACATCAAGATGAAAGTACTTTGGAGGCTCTTGCCGTGTAAAAAGTAATCGGAAACGAGACGAAGCGTGTGACTCGACGCGTTCGTCGCGCTGTGTCTCGTTATATTCCTGTAACATTGGTCAAAATTAACCGACGTTTAATTGATTTTTGCTTATTGAAAATTGATTTGACTTAAAAGAATTGACAATTAGCGACGAAACCATTGAAATAAATTTAGTGGAATCAATTTCATCGGATTTTTATAGTTAAGCTAAAGAGACGAGGAATCAGTTAAACTTCAGTTAACTGAAGGATTCTAACGGTCTCACGTTTTTATAAGATCTCGAAGGAGTTTATTTTAAAGCTCTCATAATTATACATATTTATTTGAACTGATTTATTTTAACATTTACTTTTAAAGCGGAAGAAACTAAACTAAACTAACTAAATTTATATATATCCTCGAGTTCTTACAAAAGCGGGTCGCACTGAATTCTCCAATTTTAATTAATGTTCAGGAATGACGCTATATGATACACAATAACGAGTTCGATGAGACTCATCTTGCGCACTGCCAATAAAAACAGTATTTCAAGCGCGAACGATAATGAACTTTTTAGCGATTGTTATCTAAACCCTCTGGATCTCGAACAGCTTGACGTCCGTATCGTACCATATGGGTGGTTCGACGTTTCTCAGATATATAACGCCCCACATGTACGTGCGAAACCACGCGGTCGTGCCGGCGTTAGCCTGATACCGCCTGATGAGGATAGGATGCGGCACTGGCAGCAACCCGACAAGGGTACCGTGTTGCAGGAACTTCAGGATCTCGCTCTCGTCTGTCAACCCCCTGTTAAGATAATAAAAGAGAACATATAAGTGTGAAAACGATAACAAGTGTTCTTACTTATACGGAAATTCTCTAGCGGGATTATAAGCGCCAGTGGAAAACGCACAAATCCGAAATAGACGATCTATGCTTGTTATTTATAAATCAGAATGCTCGCTCACTTGTCGATGCAGATCTTCTCGACCTGTGGAACGAGGACCTGAAGCAATCGCATGATGGTCTGCAGCGGAAGCTTGCTCTTCCACTGGTACACCCACTCGCTGGACGGTACCCATTGGTTAATGTTATTGACACTGTTGGTACTCGCTTGTTCGGCCACACGTATACCACCCTTCTGCACATTGAACGAATTTCGATCATGTCATTGTCGATCGGATTTATTAATCAGATTTTCGGGAATAAACTTCATATCTCTATTCCTTACCGGCACCACGGAATTTTTGGTCGCGTTCATCAATTCCTCCGCGATATCCGTCTTGCTTTCCGATCGATTACTAATCGATTTACCGATATCAACGCTGGCCGATGGACTTAGTGGATGCGCCGATTCCTTTTCCGTCATCTTCTCGATACCTACCAATTCGACAAATTATATAATGTAAGAAAATAAAGATAATAGATACAAATAGTAAATGCAAGATTTACGCAAAGAAAGCTAAATTATATATACTGCTAAATTTAAATTTTCTACTTGTTTAACTTTTTGTGCGATCTGACAGAACTTTTAGATTCCGCTAAATATTTTCTCTTAGTAATTAAATTTCTATCTTCGCAAAATTAGAACTTGCAAGGATTTTTACATTATTATAGAATCTGAGAAAATATTTTATACGCTAAATAGAATGTTCAAAATGTACGAAGATATTAAATTTATATCATTTTTAAGTAGACCTCTATCCAAAGACATTTATTATTGTTTTCGAATTTAGACAGATCTACGAATTTAATTGTCAGCCCACGTACAGAAGGAGACTCACCGGGAGTCTCCAACAAAGATGCCTTCAAAGTGCCGGGTTCGGCGGGTTGCGCGGGATGCGAGCCTTCCATTGCGGCCTCGCTGACATTTTCGTTAGACGTGCTCGCAGGCATGTGACGACGTTGCCTCTTACTAAGAGACTTCACGATCGTGTTGCAATCACTGGGTAGGTTCGCGAGCGCATGGAACACTTGTCGTTTGCGTATTATGGTATAAACCAAGTTGCTGTTTCCATCGAATTGATACTGAAAATCAAAAACAACGATAGGTCTAATTTTACATTGTTATAAATATATTAACACATATTCTTTAACTATATCATTATAGTAAAAATAAATAACTAAACATTCAAAATATAATTTCCGCATTCAGAATCATGTCACATCCAAGAATATCTTCGTTTTCGTCAGCTTTAAAATTAAGCAAGCATATTGAAAGGTACAGAAGTAAATTACAAAATTAATAAAGAAAAAATTAGCTCTTTCTTAAAGTTTACGAGTGATAACGCTACGTAAATTTTTTTTTAATTCCTTGTACATATATGATCAAGAAAAATAAATTGTATGTTTAAACGTACGTCTTGCATGTAAGCGCGTTACCTGGATAATATTATTAAAGATCTCGAGTAAAAAGAACACCAAATGGTGATTGGTAGGTGCTGAGAAAAGGAACCACGGCGTGCTAAATGCCTCCAACAGATGTAGCAGTTTCGTGCTAGCCACCATGGACAGTGTTTTAAGGTACGGCGAGACATTGACTAGAATCGTTAATAAACAGTCGAACAGCGGTTGCAGTCTCTGATGACCGGTCGTGACGATTTTATGGAACACAGTGACTAAGAGATCGGCATGCGTTCCTGAAACGGAATGATTTGCGTTCTGATATCGACAATTTAAATGCACCAAAATACATTTAACTGGAATTTGTATAAAAACTTAACAAAAGATTTTTTAAATATATTCTTAACAATTGTGACTATGTATTAAAAAATTAAACTTAATTTAATAATAAAGAAAAACTAAACTTAATTTTTTTTTATAAAATAAAAAATAACTATAATATTTGACTTTACAATCAAAAATAGAAATCTATAATCAAACACTATTACTCTTTTCGAATTAAAGTAATTAAAATTATTCTTAAAATCGTCGGATATGATATAATTGACATTGTCACACACCTGTAAAAACGGGAATGTCCATAGGCACTGTAGCTGTGTACGGCTTATTCAACCTCACTCCGAAATTGCGTTCTCCACTCAAGAGAAGCAAAATAAATACGCCAATGTGCATCAAACCGACTCGTGCTAAAAAAAATAGGAAATCTAAAGTAGACAAATAATTTATTTAATTAAAAAGTCGAATTTATTTAATGTATCGCTTATCTAATTAAATTCAAAGATATTTTAAAAGTATTTCTCCTAAAGAAATTGTCAATTACATTTTAATTCTGTTGTGTTAAAATATGTGGTTAAAAAACCAATCGAATTAATATTATATCTTTGTGCTGTGTCTCTTAAAAAATATTGCCATATTACATTATCTTAGAATACATTTTCCCATATCTCAGATATCTCAATCTTTTTAAAGACATCTTGATATTAAGCAACGTGATGTAAATGAATGAGTAAAAAAACGTGGAATTAAAACTTACATTGATCAGCGCGCGAGTCATTTAAGTGATAAAGAATCGGCACGAGAACCTCGAGGACATCTGAGCTCTTTAGCACGTAATATAAGAATTTCTTATTATAATCGCACATCTTCCAAAAGAAAACTAGCAGCTCCTGGTGAAAATGTACTTTCTTGGTCGAATTCGGTAGATACGTTTGCATCAATGGATTATTCAGCAGTCGGGTGATACCCTTCAAGACAAATTGAAAATCTATAACAAAAAATAATGCATTTTAGTCTTTTTTAATATAATACTCATCTTTCCACCCTTTCTTGTACTCATATATATTTATTTTTCATCTAGAAATTAACGTTTAATTAATCGAAAATTTATTTATTGCCATTATAAAACTTCACAATTTAAGCAATTTAAATCTTACTCCTCATTTATTTTTAAATATATATTGCTTTAACTAAATTTTAATTCAAAATCTAATTATACAAAAATATATATTAAAAATGTTACCTTCATCGCGGTGGATTCGACTCAGATAATTGATGAATAAATTATCTCCGACTGCCCCCTCTTCCAACGGTGCCCCGCCAGAGGTATCATGATCTAAAGTTACGATCAAGATTTGCAACGCGACATCGACCAGCGGTTCCAAGGAATCGGTGAACAGCAAATGGTTGTATGGCACTCCATATCCAACGGGATCGTATGCGCATACCGTGTTCAAAAGCGATGTAAACATGGGTAAAGCATGTCTGTAAACAATCGTATGTAATTAACATATAATTAATAACTACTAATAAAAATATAGTAATATAGCATGTAAGTTCTATATATATTGTTAGATTTAAGTTATTATTTATATATTTAACTGAATTCTTTATATAAGATATATTATTAAATTTAATTCAATTTATATTACTATATCTATGTAGCAATTTTGTATCACATAAACATACTATCGAATCTTTTTAAGAAAAGATTTAAAAGAAGAAAGACATGTGATTTATACACAAAAACACAAATAATATAACTATGAGAACAAGTATAAAAATAGATATTACGCGTAATTATATTAAAGTGATTAAACGAAATAAATTACCTGTTTTCACTGCTAGTTAAATGCTGAATCCACCTGTTCGGCGTGATTGACAGGTCCATCGGCGGATTGTACATGGTTTCGCTGAAGCATGTCAATAAGAGTTTCAACAATTCTGTGCGGTTCGAATCTAGGATGGGATACCTAGGTGGGGAGTACGCGAAGCCTACTCCCGCTTCCCAGATATATTCGCAGCTGTCTATAGATTGCAACTCATCGGCTTTGTCCTAGAAAGACATTACGAGGCATAACACGTTCCGCACTTTTTATTGAAACTCCGATAACTAACGGAGACTCACCGGACCGGATTTCCTGTTTGCAGCTACAGTAAAGTCGGGACAAAACAAGAGATCCTAAAACAAAGATGCATTTAAAACTATGTAATTGTCTTTTAGACTATAAATGTAGACCATGGATTATACACTATTTAAGACATATTCTCACGCTATATACAAAATATTAAATATCTCTAATTAATTATTAAGTAATTAGTAATATAATCCTATTACTAATTTATTATAAAATTTATAAATTTATTTGACGCATACATATATTTTATAGAATACGTATACATACATTTTATATCATATAATATTATCTGCTTTAAATATTCTTACACAGAGCGCGTTCAGCAGAGAGTGTGCCAATGGTAAGCTCTCCTCGTCTTCTTTGCCAGGTAAGCTGGACCAAAAGAAGCCCTTCCAATCGGGATCCTCGAATATGTAGGGTAACAAGCGTGTCAGCAAACGGCAGCAATTCAGGACAGTTTGATGCTCTCGTTGAGTCCTGCAGCTATTATCCACCGCCTTGACTAACTTCTCGACCGCCTTGTAGCATAATGTAGCTAAATTGGAAGGCGCCTCTTCCCTCAACACGCGAATCTCCGGGGCTGGGATCAGGGTGAAGATGTCCTGAACGTTAGTCACGTTCTCGGACCAGAATTGATCCCAAAATATATCGTCCGATGAATCAATCACCTGTCAGTAGACATTACGTAAATAAAATTTCTATGGAATGTGACATAATAACCTGAATATTTTGGAAGATACATTAATCTTCAGTGTTCAGTACATAACACACACATCAAGGAACATTCTAACAATTGATGAATCATAACTTTTAATATGTAAAATACAGCATGTGTTGATATGCGTAGAGATAACAAATCTAATCTTCATTATTACGTATCGCAACTTTCACAACCATTTTATCACTATTGCTATTACACATCTATTTTCACAACTTTTATTATAGCAGTCATTGTTGTTGCAATTCGTTAAATCTTAGAACAGCGTTATCATGCTTTCATAGTCTCATAATCAGCAGTATCAAGTATTTTGACATGGCAACGTATTTGATCGTTTTTGTTAACACATATTTTATTTATATATATATATATATATAATAAAATGAAAAATGCAGATATATCCTAACTGGATTCATTATAGAGACTCATTAATTGCCAATTTCGTTAAGATCGTTTTTCTGTCGATCTGCCAATCGAATCATATGTTATTCATCAGATAAACAAGCGGCTGCTTCTACCTGAGTTTTCGACGTCAATTGCACCACGGCCTTCCGGAAATTCAGCTTTGTGTCAGCATTGCCCATGGCGTTCTTTGTTGTTACCGGCGATAATTAAGATTCGTCGTAGTCGAGAGAGAGTAAAAACGCGTCGCTGCTCTTTAAACGGACATCATCGTCGCCATGTTTGCATTCTGACAGCGGCAGGGTGACAGCTAAACGGAGCTGCCAACCACGTTATTTTTCGCGCGAAATAGACGAATGGAAAAACGGAGCATTCGATTCTTGTCGACGAACGCTAAAAATTTGGGAGAGGAGAGGATCATAAATTTTAGTTCCTTTGTGTTACATCTTTTTAAGGCCCTGCGCACAATGGAGGAATATTAGATATTAGGAATTAAAATTTTAGAATTAGTTTTCTCAATGAATATTGAACGTAACGCACAATGGATATTATAATAAGATATAAGATATAAATGTGTTATACGAAACACAACATAACTTATTATTTATCTATATAGTGTTCTTTGAGGAAACTGATTCTAAAATTCTAATTCCTATTTCTAATATTCCTCCATTGTGCGCAGGGCCTAAATCTTCGAGTTGATTAAACTAAATAGAATCCATGTTAAGAATCTTAAAAAAATTTGTCTTACATAATATATATTTTTAACATTTGTGTATACATTTCTAACACTTGTGCAACAATAGATTGCTGAAACGGCTGTTAAAACATATCCTAAACTTAAATTTTAGTTGTTTTGTGTTACATCTTTTTAAACCTTCCGACTTAATTAAACTAAATAGAATCCATGTTGAGAATCTTAAAAAAAATTTGTCTTACATATATATTTTTAACATTTGTGTATACATTTCCAACACTTATGCAACGATAGATTGCTACAACAGTTGTTAAAATATAGATGGAAAGGTTTATACGGGAGAATTGAATGGAATGGATTTTTCAGTACAACCATCACCAATTCAGAACCGATGGGTAAAATGGACCGTGTCTTGTATTCGGTGCAAAATCGAGTTGTCAGCGTAAGGGAGTGTGCGAGATCCCAAGGTTTTTCCAACTCATATCGTTTCTTCGGTGCAATAACCGATAAGTATCGACAGATTGGTAACGCGGTGCCGCCACCGTTGGCAGCTGCTATCGGATATGAAATAAGAAAGTGCATCCGTGATATAACGTTAAACTCAAAACCCTATAAGACTATAAACGACTATAGTGCTGAAGCAACAAGTAAAAGTCTTGACAATAGTCTCGACGAAAGTCTCAACGAAAGTCAGGTACATCTTTGTCACTTTTGTCTATAGACAATCTTAAAATTGTTCGCGTTGTCGTGAGCTATTGTCTATAGACAATGATAATTTTTTTAAATTTTTTTATATGTACGAATATCATTGATGAGCTGCATTTTTATTGTTAAAAATCATCAATGATATTCGTACATATAAAAAAATTTTAAAAAATTATCATTGGACGAAATAGTATAATGGTTTTATTTTTACATCTTAAATTAATATTCAGTATTAAATAATTTCGGTATTATATTCCAATTTCTAATTCGGTATACATCGAGATATATATATATATATATTTTTTTTTTCTTTTTTTTTTCAATTCTCTCGTATAAACCCTTCCAATTATTATGTCGGCTCGAAGTATGTGGCCAAACACCATGGTATCAAAGTATTAAATTGCTTATCAGTAGGATCACATGGTTGACCATTACTGCAACTGCATACTCCGCGAAATGTATTTGTTGTGCTTCTTCCAACTTTTGGAAGTAAAACTTAAATTTTAGTTGCTTTGTGTTACATCTTTTTAAACCTTAAGCCGTGAAGGCCCGACTTGATTAAACTAAATAGAATCCATGTTGAGAATCTTAAAAAAATTTATCTTAGACAATATATATTTTTCACCGTGTATACATTTCCAACACTTATGCAACGACAAATTGATAAAACAGATGTGTTGAAATATATCTTAAACTTTGTATCCAAAATAAAAAGTATTGAGAACATCCTTTCGATAGAAGATAAAATTATATCGCTATCTTATAAGTATACACTGGAAATATAAAATCTTTATAAAAATAAAAAATAACCATTTCCTTGTAATTTATGTCGCTTTTGAATAACGTTTATGCTTTTCTTATATTCATGAATTAGTTATCATTATGCTTTTTGTTCCATTTTTCCATCTCGTCGACGGAAACCCATATATCATTTGCGAGTAATTCGGGCTCTTCGAATGCCGCAAAATGACCACCTCGAGGCATTTTAGTAACGCGTAAAAGATTCACGAATCGTTTTCTCAATTCATCTGGTTTTTGCACCATGATTTCGTGAGGGAACTGCACACAAGCACTGGGAACCGTTATCGGTGTTCTAGAAAAGTAAAAAGATGACGCTTCATATTTGCAACTTGTTACGCAATAGTAACGGCATTTGCGATAATAGTTACGTACGATTCCAAGAGCGTCGTCAAGGATCTGTTTGGCTTGGTATATTGTTCAGCATATATTCTCATAGCTGTAGTAATGCTATTCGATACCCAATAGATCATCAGATTGTCAATCAACTCGTCGTACGTATATTTCTCCAGAAGTCCACCGTCTACTCTCGATTTGTAAGATGGATTTGTGCCGGTGGAAAATTTCTCGATGATATACGCTGCCAAACCAGCAGGTGAGTCGTTTAGACCGACCCCTGAAACACACGACGCTTTAGAGATACTGGATTTTCGCTCGTTTAGTTACGCGCAAAATCTTTTTGTATTCAATTTATAACGGGATATAAATATACGCGCTAACTTGGTTTAATAATTGTATAATATAAATATGTCACGTACCAACTGTATCCGGCTTCGTAGCTTGGATATGATAATATCCGGTCTCTCCCAGGAACGAGAAACCAGAAGCTCGTTTCTTAGTTTTCGCCCAAGGCAAAAGAGATGGAAGATTCTGGTACAATGCTTTTTTCAGTAGAATCCATTTACTGAATACTAGACAGAGATTGGAATGCATGCCCAAGACGCTACAATTTGCATAACATGTACGATTGTTATGTACATCTTTAATGGCTAGACACTACATTAGGTTTAACTGATAATCTTTAGAGAATAAACTTACTGTTGCGGGTATAAACATGACATAGTATGGATAACGGAGGCACCCCAGTCACCACCTTGAACGTAAAACTTATCATGACCAAGCCTCAACATGAGATTCTTGAAAATCACACTCATGTGAATGCTCGAAAGGTCAGGTATTGTAGCTGCGCTGGAGAAACCGAATCCAGGTAGGGAAGGCGCTATCACTTCAAATACGAAATCGTGCTCGGGTCTTGGCGAAGTCAGTAATGGAATGATCTTGTAAAATTCCATTATAGAACCGGGCCATCCGTGTACAATTAGCAGTGGCAAAACACGTTTTTCCTCTGTAATACTTGGTTTCACATGGATAAAGTGAATGTCTAATCCTGTAAACACAAAATATATATGTATATTTGTGTTATATATATATATATATATATATATATATATATATGTGTGTTAATCTATAAATATATATGTTAATCTATAACATATATATGTTAAATATATATGTTAATCTATAACACTCAATGTAATATTGAAAAATAATAACACAATGAGAATATACTCAATTAACTTTAATAGCGAGATCCCCTATCGGTTTCTATAAATAGAATTAAAATTCATTCTCAGACCGGAAGTAATTCGAATACTCATTTGTCCGAAAATCAGATTTTGCGTTTTGTTTCTATTTTATTTAAACCGGCATATGAAATTATAGATATTCTGAAATCATTGTTATACAAGCATCTATATAATAGCCCGCAAAGCCTAAAATATTACTATCTGTCCCTTTACAGAAAAAGTTTGACGACCCTTGGATTACACAAGCTACAAAAATACTCGGTATTCAAAAGAATACACTTCTCTATCAATGCTCGTATTTTCTCTTTACCTTGGATATTCGTTTTAAAATGCGAATACTGATTTATGTACTTTTCACGTTCCTCGAAATTGTAAATCTTTGCCCAGTGGTGTAGAAGCTTCCGCAAGGCGTTGGTGTTAGTGCCGTAATTCCAGGCAACATCCTTCAACGGTGGTATCAGAGGTCTAGAATGTTCTAAACGGTACTTCAAATCTTTTACGACCTACAAACAATGCAATTTATCTTTTAACGACCGTATTGCTCGAGCCATTCCATTAAACCAGCTCTCGTTTATCTTTTCAAATCATCGATTCATAATGAATTAAAGCCTTCATTTGATTTTCAAATCGTGTCTTCTTTGTAGCTGAACTCATCTCCGTATCTATCAATTATCATTCTCTGTCATCTAATTATATGCCTATCTCATTTCAGATAGAGATAGTGCAGTATACTTTAAGATAACATCAGCTGCAAAGAACGTATCTCTCAAATCGCATATATACCTCCTCGGAAAAAGTAACTTTGTACGGTCTGATGTCATTGTTGACAGAGCTCTCGGTGCCGGGCGTCCACCAGGTCTCCGGTAATTTCGGTAACTTCGCCCCTGACGAGAAGTACCTTCTCGTTAGAGCAAAGAACATCGCCGAGCAGCCGAGGATAATCGCGGCGCATAAGAGACAATCCATTTGACCGACAAACTTAGCTTAATTCTCGTACAGGCAGGTATTCTCGTGCAGATAACACGTCCGTTCCCCAATACGTATCAGTACGCACTGATTTAAGCGTGACACGCTATCACGACTGCTGCTGCGTGATGCAACAAGGAGCGCAGCGACGTGTACGTTTAAACGTTACGGGCGCCAGAATCTTGAAATCTCGCGGACAAAAGCAGCTTCAGGGCCTTCAGGCGGTGTCAAGGTAAACAATCCGTAGATGACCAAATCTGTCGAAAATAGATTTTGTAAACGTGTCTGCCGCAAATGATTGCGAAATAGCGGACTCTGTTCGCGGCTTCTACCGGCAGTCAGCTATGAAATCGTCGATAAACCTTGCTTAATTAACACTAGAAGTACCGAACGGTTATATTTTCCCATATTTTCGATTAATGTAAATATTTTTGCATAAAAGATAAGATCTTGAAATTTCTCGACTTTTTATGTATTATGAGTTACTGAAAAGTTGAAAATTTTCAGAAACGTATCTTTTGCTCAAGAAATAGTATATAGACCTAGTTTACACCGTGCGTTTAGGCCGCGGCCTATACCCCAAATTCGACCTAAACAATCGCTGTAAACACTTGGTAGGTGACCTCAGGTCACCTTTTAGGTCGAATTTGGGGTATAGGCCACGGCCTAAACGCACGGTGTATTCGTAGCCATTAATCTGAAAAAATATAGCCAAAAATACCACTTGGTACTTCTGTGTTAATAATAATAGACCTAGTTTACACCGTGCGTTTAGGCCACGGTTTATACCCCAAATTCGACCTAAACGATCGCTGTAAACACTTGGTAGGTGACCTCAGATCACCTTTTAGGTCGAATTTGGGGTACAGGCCGCGGCCTAAACGCACGGTGTATTCGTAGCCACTTGGTAGGTGACCTGACCTGGCTTTAGGTCAGGCCTCGCTTTTTAGTGACCTGACCTAAAATAGGCCGCCTGTAACTTCGGTGTAAACGCATGTTACCCGACTTTGCTGCGTTGTAACTGTGTTCACTGTAATTATTAAATAATTAAAAAAAAATAAAATTTCGCGAAAATAATTTAAGTCGCTTACGGTGTAAACACTTGGTGGCCAGACCTACTTTGGGTCAGGGTATAGGTCAGGCCGCGCATAGGTTTCTCGGTGTAAACGTAGCCATTATTCCGCTCGAATCTGCCGGCGAGCCAAATGGACGGCAAGTAAGAAGTCAATTATTCAATTCGCGGAATACTCACACGCTGTGGATTTGGAATTCGAGGCCAGTGCGAACTCGGGGCAAGGACGTGCATGCACGGGCAACCCTTTGGTTGATGCTTAAACAGCTTCCCAGCCGAATTTCATCGTTGGACGAGCCAATTATTCTCGATTCGTTCTTGATCGATTCGTTCCGTTCTGAAGAAGAGCTGTCGAAAAGGCCGGCAAAGAGGATCGAAGAGATTCTCGAATTCTCGACTGTTCTCGACGGGAACTCTTCGGACACCTTTCAGAGCCCGCGCTGAATACTCGACTGTCGAGTGTCGAGTGTCATCGCGTGCGAGGCGCATGCGCGGAAGACCATCACTGCAAGTTGCAAGTTGCAACTTCCATGTGTGCGCTGTGCAGCGCAACTTGTTCGGACTTGTGACCGTGTAGCGGTACTTTTCATGATGACGGCATGGGCGCCCTTACAACTTTTTTCAAGGGGGAGCAGAGTGTTACCCATACAGCACAGAAATTGCAGCAACGTCGCAGTAACATTGCAGCAACATTTCGGCAATATTGTTATGTTGCGTTATGTTGCTGCAAT
>NJRQ01000141.1:455082-478838 GCA_003063805.1 Aphaenogaster ashmeadi
GAAAGAGACGATCTTGTGTGACGAATAAAACAGCTGAAAAAATGTTGAAGAAATAGTACCAATGTTTTTAATTTTTTTGTACATCTAGTATACGGATAGATAAAAATATCTGCCAAGTTTCAATTATCTTCACTACACCGTTTTAAAGAAATAAATTATAACTTGAGAAACTTGGTATTTTTACTGTCAAAACTTTAGGCTCATAAATGAAAAAAACCGCAAATAATGCTAGAAATACTTTTCTAGGAGTAACAATAAGATTCCAACTGTCGTTTGAGTTCCTTACATCTAGATTTACTATACGTAAGGCGTAGATATTAAAGTATTTCAAATTTCATGCACTTTTGTCTAAGATTGTACCTCCGATACATTCTTAAGATATAAGATATAATATTTTTTTAACAAATTCACCACGAGACACCGACAAGAATAATTGTTATTGTTAATTAAAAAAATAAGTGTTAATTTTTAATTACTTAACTTATAACGATATTTAAAATCTGATAAATGTATATATGATTTGATTATATTAAATATATTTAATTATATTAATATTATAAATATATAAATTTGCACGTTTTATTGTGATTACTAGATTTTTAAATCTAGCTAGCATTGTGTACTATGCAGCAAATCGCATTGTAAGTTAAGTGATTATTTATGAAGTACATTTTTATCTTGTGTCTCATTGTCTATTCTCTCCTCTACAACAATATATGTACGACGCAAATGTGAATAAAGATTTTGCTGATTCAACAGATCATTAATTTTGTTTTGTATAGAAGAAATAAAAAAAACGAAATTAATTATCAATTCAGCGATACAGTTGAAGATAATTAAATAGAAATGCAATATATATATATATATATATATATCCCACACGGAACACAGCGTCCATTAGACGTCCATACAACCTCTAATAGAGGTATAACCTCTAATAGAGGTTGTATGGACGTCTAATGGACCTATGTTCTGTGTGGGATATATATATACTGTATGTAGTTTTGAAATAAAATCTATACATATACACATATCTACATACGCGCAATGTAAATCTTCTATTATCAAATATTTGTTATTAATTTTAATAAATAAAAAAGGACTTCTGACTATTCAGTACTAAATAAATTTTCAAGGGGGCTATTAGGAGTTAGCGCGGTAAACAATGCGCAAGTTTAATAAATTTATAATTTAGTATTTAATAAATTGTCATTAGACATTCATTTACATTTCTGTTATCGATAGAAAGAACGAAAATTACGATCGAGAACTTATGAGCTCAGTTACACGGCCCGATTTACGCCGAAGTTATAATATAACATCGATGTACTATCCGATCCAAAAATTTCTCTTCTTTTAATCATAATGATCATTTAAATATGAGCCTCTTTTGATACTTTAAACTACAATTTCTAGTATACATATATTAAAAGAGATTGATTCAAATATTTAGAATATCAAAATAGAACATTTAAATAATCATTATGATCAAAAAAGAAAAATTTTGGATCGGATAGTACATCGATATTATAACTTCGGCGTAAATCGGGTCGTGTAAGGCCCTGCGCACAATGGAGGAATATTAGATATTAGGAATAGGAATTAAAATTTTAGAATCAGTTTCCTCAATGAATATTGAACGTCACGCACAATGGATATTAATAAGATATAAGACATAAATGTGTTATACGAAACACAACGTAACTTATTATTTATCTATAGTGTTCATTGAGGAAACTGATTTCTAAGGGCCCAGACACAACGAAAGGAATAAGGAACAAGAAATTAAACATAGGGAATTGGAATGTGGAAGAAGGAAGAAGGAAGATTCTTCGTTCTTCCTTCTTCCACATCTCAATTCTCTATGTTTAATTTCTTGTTCCTTATTCCTTTCATTGTGTCTGGGCCCTAAAAAATTCCTATTCCTAATATCTAATATTCTTCCATTGTGCGCAGGGCCTTACTGACTGAGCTCTATGAAGTCTAACAACTCTCCGAGAGAGGTCTCTAGTCTATTCTGTCCACTCGGAGTGCATTCCGTTTCTCGCATGATGCGCATGATGCATCATTTATCCTTGTTGTTCATCGAATGTTAAACAAGGATAAATGATGTCCCCTAGGGAACGCCTTATTGGCAAACTTAAAAGAAAGTGGAACCTCAATACCCCCTAGGCTATGTTCAGAAATCCTACTCGACGGGTAGAGTAGCCTTTATTGACCAATCAGGACAAAAAGAACAAAAATTTTTTTATCATGATTGGTTAATAAACGCTACTCTACCCATCGAGTAGGATTTCTGAACGCAGCCCTAAGAGGTTCTTTCTGAATCCATTGATTCTATCAGCGTGGTACTGTGACTCACCTGAATTGAGTCGGATATCCATTTGGGGTATAAGAAGAAGAAGAAGAAGAAGAAGGATAAATGATGCATCATGCGCATCATGCGAAAAACGGAATGCACCCTCGGTGATATCAGGTGATATTCTATATCATGTTGATGAACAGATAACAACAGTTGTGCAGATACCGGTTAACTGATACTTCAAACGAGATGAGGAATGCAGTTTGGTGTCAGGCAGGATAGACCTAAGGAAAGAGAAGTAGAAGAGATGAAGAATGGATTCATATCGAACCTTCATGGCGATATTCAAACAGGCTGCACACGACAGAAATTTCGGTGACTTGCCGAGTATCCTCAAGGAGGGTCAGAGATTCCTCGCGATTGTTTCGCTCGAACATCGTGGTAAATATTAATTACACATAAAAACGGTGATATGCGATATAAGATCTTATCGTTTTTCGAATAGTAGACATCCCTCGTTCTCACTGTTGTATTTAAACGAGAGATTATTTTTGACAAGTTTGCACTCTCGACTTTTTTAAAGTGAAAATATCAATGTGACTTATCCCGGTGTCTAGATTTTCAAACCTCTGTGAAAATTCATATAACTCTAAATTTTTAATCAATCTTTAATTAATTTTTGTTAAAAAAGGGAAAACAAAGGCTTTATTATTCACGTCTGATTGTACTATAGTCCCAACTGTACTCTATATATTAAAAAGAAACTTCTAGATATAATTGAATTGCATTATGTATATATTTATTTGTTTATTTTAATTGATTACATGATAATTTATCTGTACGTCTATGTTTGTTTCTTAGAATCAGCAGTATGCAGCATATTTGACAGAAATGATGGTTTGCTGTGCTTCCTCAATTATGAACTCCCAAGACGGGAGTCACTGGAGGCAAAAGGACACTTTGATCAAGCGCTCAAAGAAGCATTTAATTTTCTCAAATTTTTTATTGAAAATTTTTATACCATCTCCTGCTTTGTACAATATATTCATCTAATTAAGGTATTGTTGTATCTGATATCATATGTATTATATAAACAGATCTTGATAGTGATCAGTAGTATCTAATGATAGAAAGAGCTTAGTGTAACGCCTATTTGCACAAACAGTACTTTGAAGCAGATAAAATAAAAGAGATGCCATATTTTTGTATACGTCTTGTAATTTAATTGTAATAATATTTTTGTATTATATGTTGCAGGATGTGTGTCAAACAGCACTGATTGTAAAAGGTCATTTTTATACCCAAAAAGCCGCTTGTAAAGTTTTTATGAAATTGATAGAATTATTCAAGGATCATGATTTGAAGCTTGTCGAGACAGTCAACAAGTTTGTCAAGGCATTCATGTTACGTACACATAACATAAAAGGTGAACCATACAATTTGAATTGGATTATGTACAGAATGTAATATCTCATACCATTCTCTGTTGCAGAAAAAAGATTGATGTTTTGTGTACTCGGTAAAATAGCCAAGCACAATGAAAGCTACTCATTGCAGAAACATTTATATACTATTTTCCTACAACTAAATATAGATGCGTCCAACGAGGTAAAGTTGATAGTAATGATCTATAAATTTACCTGTGAGACAATTTATCAATTTCCAAGAACTAATAATTTACACGATATATATAATAATTTTATATACAGTATAATCACAAAGCCAACGTACCCAAAGGCTTCTATATGTATTTCGATGCTCTCGCGGACCTGTTGGACAGTGTGGAACCGTCGGCCACGATAAAGGAGAAAGTTTTCCGCAATTCATATATGTGGATTAAGGATCTCAGCCAGTTAGAGAGACAGCAAAGGAACAAAATAGTGAACTCAGCGATCGATCTTCTGAGTCGTCATATGAATCTGTTTCAAAATCTGTTGTATCCCGATTGCATGTATTGGCACGATGTCCTGTTGCGCTTATCGCTTGGAAATATTACTGACGGTGTTTGCGGACAGCGCGCGTTGAAAAGATTTTATGAAATTGTCGGACAAATTCTCACAAATCAAAATAGTGACGAGGGCGAACTCGCCACGACGGTAAGACATTATATAAGATATACAGGACATTTTAATTTTTTATTTACTAAAGAAGATTTTTATTTACTAATTCACTTCTCGTGAATTAAATCTAAAAGAGTCTAATAGATAACAGAGATAACGGAGAGAGAGAGAGAGAGAGAGAGAGAGAGAGAGAGGGGGGGAGGGGGGGGGGGGAGAGAGAGAGAGAGAAAATGAATTATATTTTTCAATTAATTACAGTTTATAATTTATGATATATTTTTTTGTTTTCAGAATTTTGTAACGTATTTTAAAAAAAAATTCGAAAATACTAACTTAGATTTAACCACATTGCGATTGATCGTTTATGGCTTCAGTCAAATGGCTGCGCCATGCAAAGTGCATATGAAAGATTTGGATGTAAGATGTATGTATTCCATTATAGCCAGTTACGCGCTTCCCCTTTGTTCCAGGTAACGATAAAGATATTTGAGATATGCCACCTATGATATAAATAAAATTTTAAATAATTTATATTAGAATTATGTAATTTTTTATATTAATAAGAGAATGATATATAATTTCTTCATTTGTTCTTTTTCAAGCGAGCATAGCGATTCGACGCACATAGAGAATGTCTGCTGTTATCAGGAAGCGCTCTCGGAAATACTGCGTCACATGACTGATGTTACAACTGAAAAAATTAATGTCCTCGTAAAGCTTAGTATTTACACGATCAAGAGATTCCCCGATTTAGCAGTATTTAATAACGCGCTCGCCATTTCATCGTTGATTAGAATTATCAGCAATCTTGAGACCGTCAATAAAAATCTTCTGCAGCGATATCTCGACAGTATAGGTAAGTAAATCGATTATACAATCTTCGAATTTGGATAATATAATATATTTGGGTAATTTATAGACATAATTTACAATTTTTATTTGATGTATTAAATTTTTCATTCAAAATTACCGAAAAGGATAATTATATAAAGATAATAATGAAGTCTCAATATTTCTTTTCGGGGATCTTTGACATACTAATCTCCTTTTTACAATTAGTTTACGACGGTGTCGCGTGGAGTTGCTCGCACACGTTGGCGGTCGACGCGGAGTTGCAACGGGAACTGGACAACCTGAAACAGTTGCCAATATGTTACAAAAACTACCTGCCGCTGTGGACAGAGTTGCTGAATGCCGAGAGGTATCGCGATGGACACGAGCAGCTAGCGCAACACATAGCAAACACCATGATGGACGTCTGCATCATGTTGATCAATCGGCTGAACGTACACGTGAAACGAAAGAACGAGGACACCGTGCTGTCCGACGTGGCTCTTACCCAGAGCGCCGTGAATCAAGCGGACTTTCGCGTGTTCGTGAATCTCGTGGACCTCTACGTGGACGTGATCGATGCATCAGAACTGTCATTGTCCGCCAACACCGTGTACAGATTTCTCTACGAAGTCGTCCGATTATCGTACAGATATCCGCTGATATCTGGCTTCTACAAACTAATTCGAGCCGGTATGAAAATCTTTGCTCATACATCAGAAGTGGAGGAGGAGGAGAGAAGCGCAGAGTCGCGGCAGATAGAGGAGCAGATAGAGGAGCTTCTGTCTAATTATTTGTGGCACATCCTCGACTTGATCCCCGCGTTCTCCAACGAGCTACTGATCGCATGCCTCTACCTGGTCTTGGACGCGCCCTTCGCGTATGTCGAGGGCGCGCTACCGCGCACACTATCGACGTTCAAAATTGCGTTCACCGTCGGTCTGAGCAATCTGGAGCTCGCGTATACCGCGCTCACTGCCCTGGAGATGTGGACGACGACGACGACGACAACAACAGCACAGAAACGAGAGCGAGCGAATGAACTGCTGCGCGAGATCGTCGCGTACCTGGAACCGTACTTGCGCAGCACGGAGAGCTCCGTCGAGATTTCGCAGGACTTAATAATGGCGACGACGACGAGGAAGCGCGTGAAGCGCGTTGATGTAATTGACACCGAGTGTACGCTGCGAAACTTTCAACGGCGAGTTCTGCTGTTCCTCGGATCGCTCGACCACGATCTGCTGACGAGCTTCGTGCACGAACGCGCTTCCCGCAGCACCGGGACATCCTGGGATCGCAAGGATCTACTCAAGTACAACCTGCCACTACTAGATGTGCGACTGGACATCTATTTCGATCGAACGCTGCCGCGGATAATTGCGCTAGCACGCGACTCCAGCGACCGGCGCACCAAGATCGCAGCCTGCGAGGTTCTGCACTCGATGGTGGTCTTCGTCATCGGTTCCACGGCGCGGTACCTGTCTGATCCGGGAAATCGCTTCATCGATCTTTACGGCACTCTGTGCCAAGCCGTGCTCGCCCTCGGTTGCGACCCCGACGAGGTCGTGTGCGGCCTGTTTCATCCATTGGCGTTGCAGTTGATGCATTGGCTGAGCTCCAGGCTCATGTCAATGTTGCCGGTGATCGATTCACTGTTCGATGGTTTGACTAATGACTCAAATCCCGCTTTGCGCGAATTCTCCGGCATGTGTCTGGCAGAATTCACACGCTGGCCGATGAGGTATCTCAACGCAAATTCGGCTTTATGATATTAGTATAATTTTTTTTAAGGGCAAACATCTTACTTTCTGAGCAATTGATGAATTAATCTGTTTAACAGGGAGGTGTCGGACGTGCAAACGAATTCGCACGTGCATAGGATCATCGAAAGGATCAACAATCTCGCGTTGCATCCGTCGACACGTAAACGCGTAGCAGCAGCCGTAGCTTTTAATCATCTCTACGTGATCCTGCATGAGAACGAGGACATGGTGTCGAACTACTGGCTGGAGATATTTTACTGTTTCGTCCGCAGCTTGGACGGATGCGACGATCCGTCAATCGCGAACGCATTGGCTCACATCGAGAAAGTAATGAAAAACAAGGCGGATCTTTTGAACTCCAGTCGCAACCGTCGAAAACCGCACGAGTTTGGCAACGCGACCCTGATCTACGCTTTGTACTGGTTGCTATCACAGTGCGGAACTCTCGACGAGCATTGTCGTGTGAAATGCATGGAACTGTATGTCAATGTGTCGCAGTATGTCGGCAATTCCGCACAGAAAACGACACGGAACTTTGTCAAGATTTATGGAATAAATCGACTGAACGATATCATCTTGAAAGGCTTAGAATCGGGCGTGAAGGATATTTCCATGGCCATTAATGTGACGCCGCTGTTAAAGGCTCTAGATTGTTACGTGTGGTTGATAGACAGGCAACTGTTGCCGATAGAAACGCTCTTTCCCGCCAACGATGTGAACAAGCAAGCGATCTTCTCTTGCATTCGCAGTTTTGCTCGTCAATTCTGGCAAGCAATCGTGGAGCCTTCGGCGGGAACAGCTGCGACAGCAATAAAGTCCAGAGAACTCGAATTACAGGCGTTACAGTGCAAAGCTCTGATGACTACGTTGAACTTTATACGAGTGCTACTGAACGTCGACGTGAGTTGTTTCGATCTAATACTAGTTTTAGCTTATATTGCTAAATCGAGATTTATTGAACAATCAAATTAATGAATAATAAAAATAATTAAGCAAAATATGATTAGGTATCACGAATAAGTCAATCATAAATTGGAAAGTGATTACATTGTAATGATTGGGATTTATTTGATAAACTAATATCTCTTAATGTGATTATAATATTTATTGAGAAATGACTCTGCAATAAACCTTCGCAATTATTTGCTTTCCAGGTCACCAGATTCTATCAGAATCTGATTCTACCAGAATCATTATGGGACGAATCGTTGTCCGCGTTAACGATTAGATGTATAATGCATCCACGAACAGTCGGTTTCGATGTGAAGAATATCGAGATAATGGATAAATTGCCACATATCATGAAGACTCTGTTAAAATCCATGACGTCGAGATACAGCTCTACTTTACCGCACATTTTTAAGGAGTGTCTTTTAAGTTCCGTACGAGAATACGTCACGAAGCTTTTCAATCTCCACGACATCGCGCAAAACGACTCCTGCGACGATCTGATCCAACATGTTAACGGTCTGATCTTGTTGAAGCGATACGATATGCTCGATCCAACGATCTTGGAAACAAGTGCTTTCGCGAATGGTGATGACACGGTCACGCAGATTTTTAAGTTTTTAGTGACCGAATACATCGAGGAATTGACCTGCAGGGACTTGAGCACGCGAATGATCGAGTACTTGCGAATTCTGATGGAATTTCAGTTGTCGCTACTCTCGTCGACGATCGAGATGCCGGTGATAGTACCCGAAGACACTCGGTCGATGACCGGGACACTAATGACACTCATATCCACCGATACGCAAGTAACTAGCGTGGACTGCACGATGATTAGGCATGGCGAACACTTTCTAAATACATTTAAGAGTGTAATATTTAAGTACATGTTGACGCACGTGGCTGCGATCACGGTCGTCTTCGACGATATGCGCGACAAGCCGTCCTTCCTGCTGGAATGGATTGAGGATTTATTGCTGTTCCTGAGACGGCACAGGCGCGAATTTCAGGATCACGTGGACGCCACGGTAAACGTGATTTTGCAGCATTTCACCTATCTGAAGGATGCAGTCTTTAATGTGAACAGTCGCAAAGAGAGACTGATGAATATCTACAGTATTGTGGTACATCTCAATTCAAAGCCTACGGAGATCACGCAGAATCACGAGTTCTATCAGTGGATTCGGAATCAGTTAACGGACGACAATGCTCTCGAGTACAAGACGAAGATTCTTAAAAACTTCTTCATTTGCCTGACAGATACGACAGATCGCGACAACTTGCAGATAAGATTGCGGACCCTAAGGAACGACGGCCAGTCTCTGTGCTCGAATCTGTCCGAAACGAGCGTGAACGCCATGAAGGTGATCGACTGCTTCGAGACGCTATTAGTATTGCTGTCGACGACCAGGTCGATGATAATGCTGGAGTGCGTGATACACTTCGCCGCTGGTACCGGCAATCGTCTCTTCAACGAGAAGCTGGAAGAACATCTGCGCGGATATTACTACGGAGCGTCTGTCGAGCACGTTCTAGAATCGCTGCAACAGACCTACCGTGAATTCATGAAAATGGATATCAACGAAACAAAGAGACTCGACATTCTACACGGATTTCTTTTGCCGGCGTTCAAATTCTGCGACGCAACCCCGATTGAGCGCTTCTTCGAGAACAACATCCAAGAGCTGAAAGCGATCGCTGATTTATATATCGCCGATGATGATGCGATCAATCAGAATATCGTATCAAAGATTGGATGCTTCCAGTTGATAACGATCATGTTTGCCAGAGTAGGCGAGGACAAAATAGATGCGAATGGAACGATCGCGCAGAGTGTCCTGAATCAAGTCCTGATCAACAGGGAGCTTTTTCAAAAGCTGCACACGAGCGCCATCAATATACGGTCTCTGAAGATAACGCGGCCAGAATGCCAGGAACTCGTGCGTCTGCTGCACTGCTCTGCTTATAATTGCTCGCTAGCAATCGTGAGCTTGAAGAAGAGTGAGAAATATTATGCCTGGGCATTCTGCGAGAATTACAAGGAAGGACATTCTATCTGGAAGAATATCATAGACTGTAGAAAACAGTATAAGCTTGGTCAGACCTTTAAAGAGTATCCGAAGACCCGCGAGATTACCGTCAATATCAAATCTGCGGAAGTCGACAGGGATGGACAACAGACGTACGGATATGACTACGTTCACAGCTACGATCTGTCAGCCTGCACATTGAGCGAAGATATTAACGCCTACGATCTCAACAAATGCGTCGTGTTGCCTGCCGATTTTCGTCGCTCCACCTCGGCGATGAATTCTGCCGATTCCGATCCGCTTCGCACACATGGTGCTTCGAGCATCGCCTTACAAAGCAATGATTTCAACGAGCACGAATGCATGCCATACATCTGTGTTCTATTACGACACATCAGAAAGATATTTAAGGTGAGCGACAAACAGCCTAATTGGCTGAATCGTTTCTTGAACATTATGCAGCGCAATGTGGATCAGAATATCCAGCTGTATATGCTGAAGATCATTTCAAACACGGCGGATGAAGTGTTCAAGCCTTACGCCAAATTCGTGCTGACACAAATCATCAAGACTATCGCCAATTATCTGAAGCAGTATGATTTGAACTACATTGTTACGGATGTCTTGGAAATCATATTGGATTGGCACGACGTGGCCGTGCCGAGCAGCGAGGTTGACAAAGCAGAGGCACAAAAACTCTTTGAGGTGTTCATCGACAAGGTGATGAGGAAATCCAGCGATAACCACCGTGTGTATAATTACAATCTCGGCTTAATTAGAACGATGGTGGAGAAATGGCGCAGCTGCTTGCGAGGGCCGAGCGATTTCCTAAACCGGGAAAGGATATCCGCGCCGACGACCGCGGTGTATCACATCTTTTTCAACAATGACATGACGGAGGAGATCGTCGCCAGGGATGACATTATCGACTATATACTGCTGAAGCTGTTAAGCAATTGGAATACATCCGAGACGGACGAGATGTCTCTGCAATGTTGCGAATGTCTCGGTTTGTACTTGCGTTCTCTAGACAACAGCAGATACGACGAGACTGAAAGAGAGAGCAAGAGATGCAACATGAGGAAGAAGATTCTCGAATCCGTTTCGCTATCCGCGAAGTCGTCCCACATGATCAAACAGGTGAAATGCATCGCTGTTCTATGCCGATCTTATACCGAGATGGCCGTGGATTATATCAACGTCATAATCAGGGCCATGGCCCTGTGCTTGGCGAGGTCCCACTGCCTGGAGATATTCGCGTTGGCGATGCCAAAGATCAGCGCGAAGGACATCATGAGCAATCTGTGCAGTATGGAGCTGGATGAGCTTCTGAGGAAACGGGTACCAGCCTGCGAGAGGTTGGCACTGCGAATCGTCCATGACATGGTGGCGATCGTCTCACCGACAGATCTGCTGCCCTACGTGAATCTGGCGATTC
Source organism: Aphaenogaster ashmeadi (assembly GCA_003063805.1). NCBI lineage: Eukaryota > Metazoa > Arthropoda > Insecta > Hymenoptera > Formicidae > Aphaenogaster > Aphaenogaster ashmeadi. The sequence continues at coordinate 466,455 of NJRQ01000141.1, forward strand.
CATATATCAAGGACAATATCACGGAACACCGCGAACTGATCTACGACATACTCATGAAGATCCACAAGAAATATTCGGCGGACATCGCAGTGGATGACGACGCGACCGTGCAGAATCTGCTGTCCATCAGTGTGCGAAACCTGCTAGCCGGTCTGCTGGATCCGTCTCACGATCTGCAGGACAAAATACTTAAGTTCTGGACGGAGGAGACGAGCCTGAGTGAAAAATCGAAGGACCGGTTGGTCGCGCTTCTAGCTATGCATTCACCGCAAATGACAACGGAGGATGATGCGTTCGCAACCTTCGTGGCGTTGCTAATGTTACAGCTGGCCACCAGATCGATAGATTACAACAGGAAGATGTTCGACGCTCCTCTGCAGGACAATTGCAACTTCGAGGAGTACAAGATAGCCGTTTCCTGGCGCAGGCGAAATCTGAGCTGCGTGACGCCGATGTTCGTCGACTCGCTCGCCTCCCAGATGAGCTACGGCACTTTCTCTCAGAGCCTGGATAACGATTTACGTGGGACTTACGTGTCTTCTATGCGTCTCTCGCACGATATCCCCCGGAGACTACGCGCGACGCAGGATCTGCAGTTCGAGCCGACCGTTTTCGACGATGAAGATGCTGCAGACGCAACCACGATGCTCGATATTTCGTCGCACGATCCTGAATTCGATCGAACGACATTTGCATCCACGTCGAGACAATCGCTGCAGACTGCGACGGGGCACGAGAGATCCAACAGGATCCTGGCGAACACGTCGGATGGCGGGAAAATCTTTCGCAACGAGCAAATACGAAAGAACGTGCAACGGGCAGAAAGGATAAAGCAGGAGAACATCAGGCAGAGAAGCAGTGTGAAATTGTACAGGTAAGACTGGCTTGGCTCGACGCTTCTTTTAAGCCGGCTCCAGACGACATGACCAATGTGTGTGGCAAAATAGAATCATGCATTGCCAATGTTGACATTGGATGACATTCGCTATAAAAGCGGTTTTTTAAAACACGTCAAAGGGGATTATCGTTGGCCTTTTGCATTTATAGTCAATGCATTCGCCAATGTTGACGTACATTGGACATGTCATCTGGAACCGGCTTTAGAGTGATTCCGAATAACTCTGATATGCTAATGTTTTTCTTCACTCTTATTTAGGAACTACAGGATCGGAGATTTTCCCGACATCGAGATACCTTACAAGAGTTTGATCGAACCGCTTCAACAGTTGATAAAATTGGACCGGCTGATCTGCAAAGATGTGACCGTGTCCCTATTCTGTTCATTGATCAAGGAAACGATCGAGAGGGAGAAGTCTGATGATTTCTGTCGGACCATCGTGGAGAGTCTAAAGCGAATTCTGCACAACTCGTGCGAGAGAGACAGCTCTTTCAACGCTGTTATTTTAGAGACGTTGCTAAGATTGAGTCGGGACACTGCCACAATTGCAGACTGCGATCCGCGAGACGTAGTGAAGGCATCTAAGGCGGCTCACTTGAACACTCTTGGCGCTCTTCTCCTGGAACGCAGTTTATTGCTTGACGCGCAGGAAGACGACTCGGCGCCCACATCGAGCAAGAAAATGCGAAGACATGACGATTACATTCGCAACGAGGATGCTAGTAAGTGGGCACAATTGGCGTTTCTCTATAAATCGCTAAATGACGTCGACATCGTTCTAAGCATCTTCCAAGGACGGCAATGTTTCGGCCAGGATGTGCAGGTAATTTTTGATGGTATTGGATCAACGCAAATAGATTTTTATCGAATTAATTTAGATCGCGGCCGAGAGTTTCGCAGTAATTTTTTATCAAAACAGTCATTGTTGACTTCGATACATTCTTCCTATTTGGAGAAAAATTTTCCTTTTTCTAAGTCTAGTCTACAGGTAGCCAAACTTAGAAGCACCAAGATCTACATTCAGCTTCCACACCCCATCGCGATCTACTGTTCCTTGTCGCAGCGATCTAAGTTTATATGTGAAATAAGCATGTTTATTTGATTTTGTGTGTTTGTGTTGCGATTCGGAATAAAACAGAATAGAATAATTAAATTAATGATGGTTACATTACAATTACAACTATCGTATTGTGAATTTCACGTTGCCACGCGATCGACCGCCCGAGTGTCCGCGATCGACCGTTTGGTCACCTCTGCTCTAGTCTATAATTTCTGAAACATGATAACATTTTCTGATGAAATAAGATTGCTAGAGTGCTGCTCAGAGTGTAAAAATGACGTTATTCATCATTCTCTGCTTGTCTCATTCTTTGTTTAGGAGGCAGCTCTCGCGGAGGTGGACGGCGATTGGATTCGAGCGAAGAACGCGTTCACGAATGCTTACCAACGAACAGAAGATCCGTCGATAAAGGAGCACTGCCTGGAAGGGCTGCTTGACGCCGTGAACAATCTGTGCGACTGGTCGGCGATCGACCGGCTCGTGAAGGACCGTGCAAAAAACGGGGACCTAAAAAGTATCTGGAACGACGCATGGAGGGACTGGATGATCCCGTATGCTTGTGACGCCTATGTACATATGTTGTCGGAAGAGAGAAACTGGACGTCGAGCAAGGACGATCTGGATGCCATCAAGTCGTGGACGTACGATCAAAACAAATTACAGCATCTAATGCCCGTAACAGGCGAATATCTGGTGATATTTCTGCTGGATGGCGAAGTAAGAAAGGCGACCGATCTGTTAAATGATCTTCTGGATATGACGGGAAAACAATGGATCGGGCTGAGCCCTCTCTGTACCGAACTCAGACTACGCAAATTGTTCAAGTTGCAAATCATGAACGATCTGGACGCCTCGCTCAAAGTCCTTCGACGTACGAACAAAGCGGAGTACCTGGACAGAATAGTCGCGCTGTTGAATTTCTGGTCGACGAAAACGCCCACGATTCGAGACAATCTTGTACAGTGGAACAAAATAGCCGCCTATCGAGCATATTCCTCGATATTGTTCCAGAACAGTTGCAGAAGACGCAGAATCAAGAAGCAGCTGTATCAAAACAATTATCAGCTCCGACTAGGCATCGTCGACGCCGCGTTGAACCAAAAACATCAATATATCGCAGAGAAACGTCTGAATGATGTAATTAAATATCGGAATTATATTGAAACAATCTGTGAAGAGGACGTCCATCATCTGGAGCTATCATCAGCGTGGCTCGAGGCTAGAATCAAGTGTCTATGCGCTGATGTCGAGACAAATATATTCAACAAGATGTCCAATTATTTCACTTCTTGGGAAAGTTCGCATAAACTTTTGAAGATCGGCGAGCTCGATGCCGACATGAGCACTGCCATTAAAAAGCATATTGGCACAATGGCTTCGAAGATCGAATCCTTGAGCAGGGAAAACGACGCGTTCGCGGACGCGTTGGCGTGCAGCAGCATCCTGCGGGATATAGGAGTGACAGAAACGACGAGTATCGATCAGAATAATATCCGGGAACATTTGCTGCGCTACAGCTTGGTCAATCTGCAATTCTGCTGCGATCACGCGACCGCCGCCAACGTTGGCGAGTATTATTGCGCCCTGGCCAGACACTGTTACGGCAGACTGATGAGCACCGACATGGAGAGCGACGAGATCTTCCAGACGTTCTTGTCGTCCACTCTGAGATCCATGCGTCACGATTATTTCGAGGCTACGCACTACTTCCCATGCTTGCTAAGACCTGAACGGTTGCGGGACGACAGGATGCGAGAGAAGTTCGTCCAAGAATGTGCCAATCTGAGGCCCTGGTTGTTCCTGCGCTGGCGAGACTTACTCTTTTCCCACCTGGGAACATCGTCGATCGCAACCGCGGTCGTGCCGATCGTCGAGAGGCTCGCCGAGACTTATCCCGACGCGATCGCCTACACATATCACCTTGCCATCGAGAGAAACCCTGGTATTCTTCAGGACCAGAAAACCCAACGGATACGCTCGCTCCTGCGCGACAAAACGGAAGAATACGAGCGGTTCTTGCAAGCGATGCAGTACGTGGCGCAACCGAAACTGTATCTAAAATACTACCTCGACGAGGCGATGAGGGATCTGTCTCAAGGGAAAACGATAGACATCGAATCATTATTGCGGAAAATCTATCCGAATTCCGGCACAGAAGAGAAGAACCCGCGACCGGGCAATATCTTTAAGGAAATTGCGAGCTACGAGAGCAAAATAAAAGCCTTGAATCCTAACGATCGCGACGCCGCGCGAGAAGGGATACGAAGACTTAAGGACTCATTGAACGAGTCCCTCCGGAGGCATGCGGGGAATGCGAGCAGGTTGAAGGATTACAGCCCGTTCTTGCACGAGTACGTCGGCGGCAGTGGCGGCGGCGGTATCGAGATACCCGGACAATACTCCGGTGACAGGGAACCCATGCCGCGCTATCACGTGAGGATCGCACGGTTCGAGTCGCAGGTGGAGGTCATGCGATCGCTGCGCAAACCGGTTCGCATCGGCATGGTGGGCGACAACGGCAGGGAATACAAGTTCTTGGTGAAATTCGGCGAGGATCTAACGATCGACCGGGGCCTGCAGCAGCTGTATTCCACCATGAACAGAACGTTACGCAACGATCCCGGCTGCAGACAGAGACGCTTGGCCATCGACACGTACGAGGTGATATATACACAGAAAAAAATGATGTATCAACAGCATTAAGTCTAATTATTTTCGGACTTGAAACGCAATCTTTTTAGCTAGAGCTGGAAATAGTAATATCACGTTGAGTTAAATTGATGATCAATTTAATAATACTACTGACAATAATAAAGATCTTAAAAAACCTGTAAAGAACTTATTGTAAAAAATATGACCTCAGGTATTTCAATTGGAGGTATTTAAATTGGAGAATAAACAAATCATATCTATCATATCTAATTATAAGTCTAATTGGAAATAATCTTGTTAATTCACAATAACAATTTTAATAAAATAAAATCATTTGTATTTGTTTCATTAATAACGTTATTGAATTAATAAAATTATTTCCAATTAGACTTATGATTACATACTTATCGAAAGTAATCGACGCGTAGTTGGCTGAGCTACGAAGTGTATAAATTCACACAATAAAAATATTATCAGGCAAAGGAGATCCAGCCCGACCGTATAGAGCCCATATTTCTATATATTGTGTTGTTCACTTATTCGATCTCTATTTACTTATTAATTGTTAGATACCTTCCTTCACCTATATTTGTAACGCGTGAGCTTTCCTTTTGCAGGTGATTCCGCTGTCAAGCTCGTTCGGTCTCATACAATGGATCGAGGACACGAGATCCCTGGAGGATTTGGTACGGTTCACTCTGTCGAAGAAGGAGACCGAACGGTGCACGAGCATTCACAAGAGATACGCGAGGTGGATAATCAACGCGGCGCCCACGAAGCAGCGGATTGTTGATCGGTATAAGGCGGCTCTGTCCAGGTATAGCCAGCAGGCGGTCACGGAGAACATGAAGAACCTGATTGCCGAAACGAAGCAAACGGCTCTGCGCGACGCGTTCGACGCGATCAGCTCGTCTCCAGAGTGCTTCGTGACGCTGCGACGTAACTTCGTCACCAGTTACGCGACCATGTGCGCGGCACATTGGCTCGCGGGGATCGGCGATCGTCATCTGCAGAACACCCTGGTGTGCATCGCAACCGGACGTTGCCTGGGCATCGATTTCGGCCACGCTTTCGGCAGCGGCATACGCACGCCGATACCGGAACTCGTGCCGTTTCGTCTGACGCCGCAGATCCTCGAGCTACTACGACCCTTCACGGAGCGGGACCTCCTGGCGACGATCATGACCCACGCGATGCGGGCCCTGCGCGACGACCGGGGCCCCATCCTCGCTTGCATGGACATCTTCGTCCACAAACCCGTCCAGCGGTCGTTGAGCATCAACGACGGCGAATTAACGAGGGATAACGACGAGGATATTGATGCAGGTATAAAAGAATATATAAGTTGCGATGCGAGGATGTTCTGTGAATTTTACGGTAGTTGGTTCGATGCATGGGATTGAATCTCGATGGCGAATTCAGTAAAATATACTTACTATATAAATGTTATAAAAATTAGGAACTGTTTAGAAAATATATGTTTAAAAAGAAATTTTATATATATATATATACAGGGTGGTCCTCGTAACGGTCGCCACGATTTTTAAGGCACTTACGATAATCTGACAAAAAAGTCATAAACAAAAATTTATCAGTTTCCAACCGGCAACAAATTGCAATAATAAAAATTGACCAAACATTTTTTTTCCATAAAAAAGTAAGGTCTCCTTGAAATTTTTAAATGGAAACCCTATTTTTTATTGCATATTCTTGTAGCTTACCTCGAGAGCTTTCCAAAACACTATAATTAAGTATTTTTTCATTAAGAACTTTTGGAATTATAAGGCTTGAAGGTTCTAGTATTTTGACATAAAATACAAAATATCTTGTAAAACATTAAGTTTTCGGTAATGTTACCTTAATACTTTTATGCACAGAATAATGAGACGAATCAATTGGTATGAAAAAAAGACATGGTTGCTTTTAAGAAAGAGTATGCAGATGCATGTTGCAAATTACATATTTTTTCTTAAAAGCAACCATGTCTTTTTTGTTAGATTATTGTAAGTGCCTTAAAAATCGTGGCGACCGTTACGAGGACCACCCTGTATACAGAGACAACAGTAGAAGTTGCTGAAAGTAAATAGCTGTTGTTCTGTGTGTAATGAGTAGACAGAATGAAATTAATTAAATATTATTTTATAAAAAAACCCATTATTTTTATTAGCTTCATCATTTTTGTAATATGTCATCAAACTCATCTACGTAAAAATAATATATCGTATGATCTGCAGATTTAACATGGTCGTCCAAGAGGAATATCGAGATAGTCGCGAAGAAGTTAAATGGGATTCATCCGTCAGTCATTATGTTGGAACAATTGAAAGAAGCGCATGACGATGAATACTTTGCGAGGTATGAAGCCATTGTCACCGGCAATGATGGGCTGAAACAAGCACGGGCAGATGTGAGGAGTGACCGCTTGACACCTACGGAGCAGGTATTTTGATACTGAGAACTTTTTACCGAAATTTTCTCTTTATGCCTCGTTAATACTCGACCATGTTTCAGGTGGACTGTTTGTTGGATCAAGCGAAAGATTTGAATATCTTGGGTCGCATGTACGAAAATTGGCAACCTTGGCTGTAATGCTGTGCGATATTCGTAATATATGAATATTACGTATGAGATACCAATGATTTAAAAAAAAAGTAAGGATATCATGCGCCCAGAAAGTTTAAATAAAACTTATTTTGTGTACTTAAGTTAAATAAGATGAAACTATTTCAATATTAATTGGATAAAAATTAAAATCATGGATAATGTATTAATGAAGACATATGTATATATATATATATATATATATATATGAAAGATTTTGCTTATAATTCTGTTTATTAACATAAATAAAATATTTTCTGCATTATAAATATAATTTATATACGTTAAATAGTATTAAGAGACTTAGGAAATGGCATTATTCATGACTATACAGGATATGTTTGACAAGTTAGAATTAGGCGAAAAACTGTTACGATGATGTTAAAATATCAGACACATTTATATTAAAAGACAGTATAGATTTCTAGTTTTGCTACCTCATTGTATACTAAATACTGGAATCTTTTTTCTATATCTTTTTAAGACAAGCAAAGTTTATTAGATTTTATAAATGTTAAATGTAGATGTTAAAAACTACATAATTAAGCATATCACTTTAAAAAATTGTAATACTTAGAGAAGAAAGAAATTTAATGTTAATTTTAAATTTTGACAAGTTAGAATTTATAAGCAACTATGAAATCTCCAAATTTTTTTGCATTAAATTGTAACTCTCAGAAAATTGTGATTAATCTGACAAATGCATAGAAAACTTTTTTTTAATAGAGAAAGAAGTAAGAATACGTCAATTATTTTGCCATTTTGTTACTCTGAGAATATTTCAGATAAACTGTTCGAGTTGAATCGTTTTTACTGTTTTTTATATTTTAATAAAAAAATAATATAATGTATGAATTCATGTACATCTTAGACATAGGCAATCTCCCGTGGAAGTTTTAACATCGCGATCTCCACAGAATTAAAGGAATTGTTGGCATTAAATCCCAACAATATACATGTATCTGTGAGTGACAATACCATCAGTTTGCTACTTTTAAACGCATAATTTTGTACAATCACGATGAGATTTTAATTATTAATACTGCTCAGTTAAAGTAAACTATCTCTAATGTATTTGTAACAGCAAATGCATGCAGTAATTATCGAAATTAATTTACTCTAAGTAAAAAGCTTTTGTAACATTATTAATAATAAAATATTCTGATATAAAATAGCATTTTACTTTATCTAAATGTCTATGGTCTATGCTTTACAATGTAATCATTTTTTCTAAAACACAGATTTGTACAGTAGATAGTAACAGTGACGAAGTTAGAAGTTGTCCTTATGTATCACTTTTCCATAGTTTGATGGTTTTATCATTCTCAAGGGCGGCCGAAGCTATAATGTTATCCGTCGGGTGACACGTTGTGCAAAGTACAACATCTGAAACCAACACGTGCATACAGTTAGCGAATAGTCGATACGACAATCAAACGTCCGAAAGAATTGTGAAAAAATATAATCAGAGAAGACATTTAAATATCAGATCTCTTTTTATCTAATTCGCACTGGTGGAAAGTATTTTTTTAGTATATATATATGTATACTCACATATGAAGACCGAAGGTTTAATTTACTCTTACTAACAATAATGTCCATTCTCGCTTTTCTTAAATGAACATAGCCTACCTGTGTGTCCCTGTAGCTTTTGTACGATCTCTTTCGTCTGTAGATTCCAAATGTATACCATATGATCTTCAGAACCGGATACGATCCACTATGGGCAACAAAATGTTAAAATAATTTTTAGAGCTTGTTTTTAGATATTAATCGTAATACTTTTGAGATTGATCAAGCTCTCATGATACCTTTCCGCCCGTTACAGAGAAGTTTGCGAAGATGCAATATTTCTCGTTTTTGTGTCCGCTGTATGTTTTCAGGCATTTCCCTTTACTGTAATCCCATAGCTTCAACGTATTGTCCAGTGTTGCTGCTAAGATGTATTTGCCGTTCGGCGAAAATTTGACGAACGACACTGGAGGATTATCGTCGTCTATCAGAGTTTTCAGGCATTGTCCTGACGCGGTGTCCCAAATTCGACTGTAAATTGCGCATAATATGTAATGTCAATATTACATTAAAATGCATATGAATAAATCTCTGGAGAAAAGATACACGGCACTGTTCTTTCCATAGATTGCAAAAATTTCATGTTGCAATACTTACCACAATCCATCGTAACTACTCGAAACAATTAAAGAGCCATCCCTATTGAAATGCACCGCGCTTACAGGATCTGAGTGTGCTGGCAAGGTTTTAAGACACTTTCCGCTTCTCACATCCCAAATGCGCACACTTTCATCGAACTATAAAAGATGAATCTTTTAGATTTTATCTTACTTGGGATCTCATAATTCTTTTTATAATCGCATACATAATGTTACATAATATTATATTTTAATTTAACAAAATAAGCCACTTAAACTTGAACATTTTTAATATTTCGCGTGCAGACCATTTATTCTTTTAAAAAACAAATCAGTAGCTTTCAAATTATATAGGAAAGAGGATAAAAATGGCGAGATATTTTAAAATCGTTGTAGAAAAATGTATAATCAATAAAAAATGAATATATATAATTAATTCATGTTACTTACAGAACCAGAAACTATGAGGTTAGATTGTGGGTTGAAGTTGCAACAGAAAACATAATTACTGTGACCCTTCAACGTTTTTAAACATTTACCCTGAAAAACAAGATTCCGAGATTAATACATCGAGAAATAAGTAATATTACTAAAAAAGACTTTAATATGTCTATATAAAATATATAATGGATTACTTACAGAACTTAATTCCCATATTTTCAAGGTCTTATCGTCAGAAGCTGATACCAGCAATCTGCTATCACTAGACCACGCCACATCAGAAATACCAAGTTTGTGGCCAGCTATAGTCTTCTCAAACTTTCCATCGTAAGAGCCCCAAATTTTGATAAGCTTATCAGCAGCTTGAAAAATTAAAAACATCAATATATAAAAAAATCATCAATTTATCATAATCTCGTAACCAAATCTTTGAGAATCCATAATTACCCGAGCTGGCCAACCACTCTCCATTGGGACTGAATTTGACGGATGATACTGCCTTAGTGTGACCCGCCAAGGTATACTTTAAGGTATAATTAGATTTCTGTAAAGGGAAAAGCAAAGATTTGGATCGGTACATTCATTTCACTACAAGAGGCCTGTTTTTTGTCACTACACTGGATTGCACTATAACTTCTTTTCTTACCATCTTTTCTTACTTTTGCCAAATTTCAAGTATATATCTATTTTACTTTAAGTACAGAGAGTGTATACTAGTTCAATAACAGAGAACCTAGAGTAACGCTGCTTAAACATATAATCAAGGTTTAAATACAGAGATCTACTGTCGAATAAATATAGCCAAAAACTGAAATGATTTGAAAAACATGAAGCCGTTTGATCAAGCTAGGATCATACGACTTGAAGAAGAAAAGTGAAGTTGAGAGGTACCATATTTGGTAGAGTTTGGAATTACTATGGACGGTATTCATAGTCGGTTCTTATATTTAAGATCGTCTTAAGTGCAATCTTAAGATGTCATAAACCAATCACAGAACCGTATTAGCGTCTTAACACATTGCTTAAGACGGTCTTCAAATAAGAACGGACTATGAATACCGGCCTAAGAAATATACAAAGCGCCTAAGTTTCATGTTATTCTCGAGTTTTTGTAAGAGGACCCCTGTAACGCGTGTATACATATAAGATACGCAAAAACCGAAATTTTTGCTCAACATTGTTGTTCCTAACTTGAATGTGAATCCAGCCATTTTGAAATCTCTCGGGTATCCACGTGGAGAAGCTTTCTCGCAGAATAATTTACATCTTCCCTCGTGTCTATTGTCTCCTCTAACATATCGTACCTCGACTAACCGAACCGGCATATTGGTGATAAGAGTTTAACCTGTACAGTCTTTACCATGTGTAAATTGATATATACATGTATGTACGCATTACCAATATTGCATTTTTCGTTCCGCTAGCAGCCGCGCTGGAAGAATTATTCACGGACGTTTGATGCCCCGGCGATGGGCCGAGAGGTACCATATTTCCCAATTGTTTATCAACTTAGAAACTTGGAAACGCGGGGACGAACGAGGCATCCGACCCGTGCACCAAAGGACCATAGAATGGCTGAATATGGCAAAGAATCGACCGTAAATAAAGAGAGAGGATAACTACGCAGTCTGATTGGACGGTCTGCGTTCTTGATATCCCCCCCCCCCTGTTTTCAGAGAGAGGGACCAAGATACGGCCATTGTCTACCTTCTCTTTCTACGCGTGCCAATACATAAAATATATGTAAAATATTTTCGAAGCTTTTTAAAATAATCTTAAACATCGTCCTGAGAATGGACCATAAAAATAAATAATCTAGAACTCGTATGTAACAAATTATGCGTATTGCACGTTAGTACCAACTAATGACAATTTTATAGTTTTAATATATAATTAGTTATTAATTTATTTAATTTGATATTAGTTAAGCTAAATTTTTAGCTATATTTTATTTTTCAAAACCAAATATACATTACATTGTGTAAGATTACATAAAGTATAACAGAAGTCACAAGGAATCACAAGGTATAACAAAATGTGAATAATAAATTGATCATTCTTTTTATTGTGTGCATGGACCGTAGTGTGTAGCTTGAGTGTTGATCAACGAATCCAATTTCTTCACTTTGTGTACAGAAGGCATCAAGGATGTCTCCACATTTGAATATAACCATGTATGATTGAACGCATCGCATCTAGATTTTGTGCACAATGACTGGCAACGTTATTTTGGAGCAGTCCATCATCCTGTAATACAATTCTTCAAGTTGAAAATTATACAATTAAAGAATGGCTTAATTAAGATAAAAATTAACAAATCAGTTGTGGTGTAATAATCACTGTCATTCAGAAACACGGACCACTAAGATCATCATGAAATGTCAAATTTCAAAAGATTGAAACAATATCAAGTTGGATTTATGAAAAACGTGTTTTCATTTTTTATATAAATATTTAATGATAAAGAAAAACGTAAACGTTGACGATCATCGACACTATCATCGACAACGTCGATCCGGCACACATACTGGAGTCGCTACTCCAAATTGGGGACTGCCAGTCGGTGGGCTTCCCGAATAAGT